>CAUYSK010043769.1:0-11212 GCA_963575035.1 Avahi laniger | reverse complement strand
TATACCAAAATGAAGCCATAAAAAACTAATTGCTTTGTAGACCCCCCAAACACTGTGCAAAATGCAATTCACAATTGCAAAGATGTGGAAACAACCCAAGTGTCCATCAGTACGTGAGTGGATTAATAAAATGTGGTATATGTATACCATGGAGTACTATTCAGCTTTAATAAACAATGGTGATATAGCACCTCTTGTATTCTCCAGGATAGAGCTGGAACACGTTCTACTAAGTGAAGTATCCCAAGAATGGAAAAACAAGCACCACATGTACTCACCATCAAATTGGTATTAACTGATCAACACATAAGTGTACATATAAGAATAACATCTACTGGATGTTGGGCATGGGGGAGGGGGGAGGGGACGGGTATATGCACACACAAAGAGTGCAATGCGCACCATCCAAGGGATGGACACGCTTGAAGCTCAGACTTGGGGGGAAGTCCGAGCGAGGGCAAGGGCAACATATGTAACCTAAACATCTGTACCCCCATAATATGCTGAAATAAAAAAAAACACTGTGCAAAATAAAATGAAATAAAAAATAAATTCATTTGGAAGTCAGATCTTCTATAAAGACATTGTACTACAGCGAACTTGTAATAATTTAATATTAAAATCTGACCCCTAGATCTCATCTGACCTTTTATTTTCTTTGTTATTAGATTTGGACTAAATGTTTTTATTTTCACCAAAACAAACACATTTTTTTTTAATGTCTTTGCCCTCTAGCCCATACTAAATTGTTATTATTTGAGAAGTTGTGTATCAGTATGCTAGAATCACAGAGCTATCCTTTCTTCTTCCTGAATAATTTTGTCACAAGAACTTCACTTTATGTCACCTCTTTTTTTTGGACTTGGCTTAACAGAAAATCGAGTCAATCCTCATTATTCATGGGTTCTCTATTTGTGAATTTGCCTACTCCTTAAAATTTATTTGTAACTCCCAAATCAATACTTGCAAAGCTGTCATGGTCATTTGCAGACACGCGCAGAGCAGCAAGAATTTGAGTCACTCAAGGCACATGCTCCCAGGTGAGGTCAAATGAGGCAATGCTCTGTCTTCTTCTTTCAGCTGTCATATTATAAAAAAAGTATCCTTTATTGTAGTCTATTTAATGCCATGTTTTTCACATTTTTGTGCTTTTTATTGGTGATTTTGCTTTTTAAAATGGCCCCAAGTGTAGTGCTTAAGTCTAGCGCTCCTAAGTGCTCCTAAGTCTTAAAGAGAAAATACGAGTGTTGGAGAAGCTCCTCCGGGCATGGATTATAGTGCTGCCGGCCATGGGTTCGCTGCTAATGAATCAACAACATAAATTACATAAGGCATCTTTAAACAGACACACACATAAAATGAGGTTAGATATTAATCAGTTGACAAAAATTGTGACCAGAGGAACCTAACTCCTTATTTCCCACAGAAGCAACAGTCCAGTATTCATTAATTCTGCATTCTCTGTGACTTCATAGAACATGACTATAGAAAATAACTGAGAATCAACTCTATTAGCGTGTTTTGGTTCACTCTGAATCCCCATTTCTATCAAAGTACTGTTTTGCTGATGGCTCCAAGATATTATTTGCAGCCATGGGATGTAAGAAAATGTAGAATAGAGAGAATCAATATTCATTCAATTCCTCAACTAATAACATCTCGGGAGACAAGATGTTGTATCCCTATAGCCTTTGAAGACTCTGGGAGAAGGCATTTGCTCTCAGATAGGAAACTGCCAGTTAAACCACTGACTGGTGCTCTCATTTGCTCATGAAAAGCCATCCTGGATGCTGGCCTGGAGAGGTTTGACATCAGGCAATCCTTTAGACGCCTGCCAAACGGGAGATGGGGAAGCAGTTTAACATCGCGGCATCTCTGATCCTCCCTGCTTCAGTGAAGAGCAAAATTAGCTTTCCATACTGCCGCTTTTCCTTGCTATGTGTGAGCAAAGAAAAGGGATTTGCTTACCAACAGACATTCGCCGAGGAAAACGTACTGGTGGAAGTCATTAGTCAATTCCCCAGAACAAAGGGATTAAATGGTATATGTCTGTCCCCCTGCAGGTTACCTAGTAGATCGTTCAGGTCTTCATTTAAATAAAAAGCAAACCTGCGTCCTATCCTTTCACAAAAACTTTACGTTGTTTTTGTCAAATGAGTTAAATAAAAAATAAAAATATATACAGTAAAGAAAAGTGTCTAGAATATTAAAGAGTCAAAGCTAAGCCACAAAATTTGTCACACTGAGAAATCAGGAGCAAAATATTCCAGCATTTGTTTATGTGGATGTGTTATCAGAAAATAAAAACCTACTCTTGGAAAGGTAATGGCACTCAAAGGACAGCAAAATTTGCAATGAAGCTAATTATTAGAACCTGTCAGGCCTATACTTAAATGACTTCACCTTCTTCCTACCAATAAACTTAACATTCCCCACTTTGCCTTTTGTTTCTCCTTTCCATTTAGAAAAGAATGTGGTAAGGTCACAGCTCACATACTCATTCTGTAAAACAGGACGTGGATGAAAATTAAGGTAGAGGGAAAAAAGCCCACAGTGGCGAAGCTATAAGGGACGGTGCTGACATACAAGAAGCAGGAGACCACACAGAGATACAGACACTAAACGACAGAACTTACCCTTGATAATCAAATCATAAGTATGAGTTGAGAATTAAATTTAGCGATATGGTAAGTTTCTTAAAATAAACAAAAATACAATCTTTGAGGATAAAAAGAACACACACAAATTGTTCTATTTCCTAAATGCAGCTCTGTGTCAATATTAAAGTACAACCTACTGTGTCCCCAGTGGTTTCTTAAAATATACTGTCTTTTTTAAGCACAGAATGCAGAGTGCAGGGCAGCTGCTTAGACTACCTTTCCTGCTTGCGAGAGAGTTACATTTCACTGCCACGTCGAATTCCCCACGTGTGCCGTCTAGAGGCATGAAGCAATTCACTTGTCCTGCACTTGGATTCGGGGCCATAGTCAACGAATTTACGCAGTCAAGGTATGCTCTATTTTCAGTCGGTACATATCAGTGTTCCCCAAGTGTACTTCAGGGAACACTAGACACAAGAGCTACTCTGCAAAAGCCCAAACTGATGCCCAGAACCCAGCTGGGCACCACACTTGCCATGCGTCCATCCTGGAGATTCAAAAACATACTCAGGCTCCCAAATGGCCTGCAGAACAGAATCTGTTCAACTTTGTTTGAACCGGTGCTTCTTCCTATTTGTCAACTAATGTCTCCTAACATTCCCTGGATTTGTGGAACACAAGCTGGAAAACACTCACCGATTCAGCTCTGAAACACTGTCTCCAAGCAGTATATATACTCAGGCCTGCTGCCACTTTATGTGGCTTCCTAGAAAATTAGTGGGCTGGATGCAAACGCAGGAAAGAAACAGGCGCCAGGGCAGTTGTGCTGGGAAGAAGGTTGGAGCTAAAAGTGAAGGGATGGGTAAGATCAAGTCACTCCTATTGCCTCAACTCCTCGTTTACCCGGAAAGATGTCAGACCTACAAAGGGCAAATCTTGGTTTTAGGCCCCTTTCCTCCCCCAAAGTGCAAGCTCCTCTGTGTCCTTCTTGCACAAAAAATGTAGAACAGGGCCCAGCAGGAATCCACTCATCATCTCCTCCCCGGACTCTTTGGCATATCAAAGGCATCTGTTTTAACGAGGAGGCTCTAGGAAGCCACCAAGACTCTCCTATTTGATGACTTTATACCCAAATCCCTCTTGGGCCTGCCCAGCCTCACCATCCTGCCCTTCACAGAGAGGCAGTGGGAAGGGACTTTCCAGGCTACCTGTGCATTCTTCTCTTTTCAAAGTGACATTTATATTAAAGGTCACTCCCTCCCTGGCCTCTGATTGGACTCAGAATTGCTGTCTTGTGAAAGCAGGGAGAAAGGTGGTGCAGGTGAGACTCCAGAAGCTTCTGTGGGTGCATGCACGATTAGAACCCAGAGAAATCAATCATGGCTCCTTTGCTTCAGGGGTGTGGGGGAGGGATAGAGGAAAGAGAAGGGGGTGGCAGAATCAAAGCCAAGTTCTGTTTTCTTTTTTATCAGCACAGTAAAGCACAAGGGTGAATGTGAGAGGAAAATATTATTCTTCCAATGGCAGGAAGTCAATGTCGAAATCAAAGGAAGCCGGTGCCCCGAGGAGGGCAGGTAGCCTGCACCTCCCTGCTGTTCCCAGCCACGCAAGGGCAGGTCTACGTTGCAACAATTAGGACAAACACTAATTAAGGAATTAAATGTCTGTTAATCGCCAAATACTTGACAATTTATGTTTTAACGAACAGTAATTAACCTGCAACAGCTGTATTCTGTGCAGGTTACCATTGAGATGTGTACCTGTGGAACACTATTCTACCATAAATAGTAAAAGCTACATAAAATGACTACTGTGGCAAGAACACTCTACTCTGTGAAGAAACTTTTCAAAACTCCACAAATGCCTAAATAAAGATAATGGTAATGCTTGGGGAAAGACTGTGAAACCAGGAGATGCCCAAGAAGACCTACTATGTTTATCAAAAGCACACAGGGTAGTTGTTCTAGTTTGATTGAAAATGTCTCCAAATGCAACAACCGCAAAGCTCTGATTCTGACCAAGGTGAAATACGGCTCCGCATTTTGCAGCCAAAACTATGTGAGAAATGGGCATTCTTGGCGAAGGACCAGGAGGCAAAGGGAAACAGGCCCTGGAGAGCCCAACGCGGCACATTCAGTGCTAAAGATGTAGTCAAACAGGTCCAGGGAAGGGTGACAGCAGTTCTGGAATGTTCTGATAGAAAGGAACTTGGTTCACTTTGCCTCACCCAGTGTTACACAAAAGGGTTTGTCCCCAAGACCCTTTCTCATTTAACACCTTTTCACATTCCACTAAACACATTCAGGATGAGCCTTAGCAGGGAGAAAGCAGACAACTATTAACTGTCTTCCACAAATCTCAGCACTCTTAATGGTGGCTAAACAAGCGCCACCATTAATGGAGAGGCCAGCACGTCCCAACCGCACTTTTCCTTCCATCTTCACACCCTGCACCGTCACCGCATTCAGCCCCGTACTGGGCAGGCCCACTTCCGTGTAACCCAAAGTGCATGTTCTTCAATGCTGCCCATTTTCACATAATTTATAACAAGAAATTCCTTTAAAAGCATTCATTTATCCATCTTAACTCATATCAAAACTACTTACTAGTGTAAAAACTGTTTTATAAAAATAAAGTATTTTAATATACTAATATTTCAAGTACACATTAACCTTACATTACTTTTTTAGATCTCTATAATGTATCTTGCAGCCTACATAATAATATAGAGGTGCTATCTAGGGGAAGTTGACTCCCTGTACCTTGAGAGGGGATCCCTCAATGGTACCCTCTCCTTTAGATACCCAGGCCCTATTACCTTGTCTTCAGCCTTCAGGCCCAGAAACAGCCTACCCGTATCCAAAGAGTACACCATTTGGATATTGATTTTTATATCCCATGTTCACAAAAGAAAATGACACACAGATGCATGTATGTACACATAATACCAGAAAAAAATAGTACTTTATATTTTACAACTAGAAATATAGTAGTCACAAACCAGAGTCACATCTTCAAGCCAGTACAGAACTCCTTGTAAAGAAATCTGTATGGGAAATGACATCACGAGCAGATGGGCTCTCGCACGATTCCTGTTTCTAAGAGCATCAGGATACAACAGCCATCTCCTCGGTAAGGGTGCGCTGCCCCGTGGGCTGGGGAGCGGATCCGCAGCCCAAGGAAACCCTCTCCTGGCGGAACCTGACAGCGTACTGTTCTGGCTTTTTTTTTTTTTTTGCCCTGGGCATTTTTTAATGACCATCTCTAGCTATGCTGACACCTTAGGCTGGGGGTGGAAATAGGATGTGGTATGTGTTTTCCTTTTACTTCATATCTGTTAATACAGCATGTCCTTCTCATCCCAACTGGGAAACATCATTCAGGTCTTATACGGTGATCTTAAAGCCTATGGCTCAGTGTCTGGGAAGTTTCCTGCTGACATCGCTCTCGCAGCATCCACAATGTGCCATTTACTTAACAGCTCATGTTGCTGTTAGGGTAACGACTTCAGTGTGTTTACTGCCCAGCAGATAAAGGGGAAATGGGAGGAAAGTACTACCTTAACTCTGCCTTTAAAATTTCAAAGGCTGATGCTGGGTTGAAGTGCTGGGGAATTAAATGAACAAGTGGTTTTTCAGTAGATCTACACCCTTTACAGGTATTGGTCAGTAAGTTCTTAAAAACTTAGCAACATGGTATTAAAGAATCTCTAATAGGTCCCAGAGGGACACTGGAAACATTCCAGATCTCGATCTTCCCTACTTTGGGAAGGTATCCTCCAAAAGAAGTTTTGTAATCACACTCAGCTTCTTAGCCTGTGACACCATGCAAAAGCCTTTTGAAACCTAGCCCAGCCAAACCCCACTTCCCCTGCTTGCTTTTTAATTCTATGATGAGGAAACTCTGTCCCCAAGGCCATATTCTTCACTTAAACTACTGATTGGTTACCAGTACATTTATATAAAAAGAGGGTAATGGTCAAATAGAGTGTTTTCCTTCTGGAGGAAAAACTAATTTTTACTCTTTTTTGTTTTATAAACAAAAACAGTACGTGTGTATTGGAGAAAATTGAGAATATGACAGATGGCAGAAGGAAAAAAAATCTAATCACCTGTTATCTCATTAGCTATGGAGATACCAGTTTTTAATATATTTATTTCAAAATATATTTTAGTCTTTATTACATATTTTTTAAATTTAGAAGTGGAATTTAAAAAATTCTTTATACCTGGTTTATCCATTTAATAACATAAGTTTAAACGCATTACTAAATTTTTTTCTATAACGTTATTTTTAATGGCCGCAAAATGAATTTTTGCTTCGAGGTAGCATAAATTAACAAAGCCTCCATTGTTGGAAATAATACTGTTTCTGATTTTTCTTTATGATAAATAAGCTGCTATAAATACTCTTGTAATTAATTATTTGCAATCACTTTCCTTTATCTCTTTAGGATAAGTTCCTAACAGTGAATTGCTAATTTAAACATACCTAAGTTTTTAACACTTTTAAAACTTATTGCCAAAGTACACTCTCAAAGATCCTAACAATTTACATATACACTAACAGAGCTTTTACTACCTCTTTACTTCCATTCAAAAAACATTTATTTATAACTCATCAAAGGCAAGAAATTGTTGTAGGTACATGGGTACAAAGATAATTTAAGCAAGGAATTTATAGCCCATTTAGTCATCATTCCAAGGGTAGAGGAACTGGGATTGAAGATCTTAACTAATAAACACCAAACCTGCCACATGGATTACTGGATGCCATTCATGCCCATTCTGCAGATAAGCAGCCCTGGAAAGACCCAGTTTTCCCATCCCTGAGTCTAGCCAAGCACCTAAATCAAACATAAAAAATGACCTTAGATGCATGTTCCAGTTGGCTCCTTCACGGGCCAAAGGAATTAAGAGAGAGAAAGGCAAAATACTGCAGTCCTCTTTGTGCCCCTCTTAGCTGGAAAGTAACTGACTATTCTCAATATCAGGCTATTTTTAAAAGGTCCTGTGGACAAAAGGCAAAAGCTCCTCAAACGCCCACTGTCACTAATTTCCCACCTTTGATCCAAAGTCAGGATGCTCTCGTGTTCAGGCGTCCCCATCAGAGGGCAGAAGGGCTGTGATATCAGGATTACTTTTGCACCACTTCTTAACTGCCCCTGGCCTCTGCCCTCGGTTACTTTAAATAGGAACCCAAAGTGGGTATCGTGGGTCTCAAAGATCCTCCAAAATAACAGGACAGGACTTGCAGCAGCCCCTCCACGACAAGGACTCAGTCTGCATGTGGTATTTTCTTCCCATTTCTTACGTCTGTGGAAGCAGAAACCTGCTCCTCACCAGCTCATCTGCACGAGGGCTCGTTTCTTAATGACTCACATACTCCTGAGACCCGTGAACAGAAGGAGGGACGTTTTCTTTTAGACTCAAGTGCTATGTCTCCCTGGGTCAGATATGGCTTACTTAATATAGAAAGTAAAATATCTTTGCAGACAGCACTTCTTGCCCTGCTACATGTTACTGTTTTTATTTTCCTAAAACAATATATGCCAGGCATAAACAAATTTTGAATCATGTTTTTTTTCTTTCTTTTTTACTAATTTCACAAAGCCTTAAGACACTCCTTATCAAATAGTGTAGGTTTTTCTTACACTGGCATATTAAAAAAAAACATTTCTTACACCCTCTCTGATTATACTGATATAAGAAATTTAAATTTTTAGAAATTAAAGGATGCTTCAAACCATGCAATGAAAAGGAAAGTGCATACCTGATAAAAGTTAGGCCAGAAAGTACTAATGGCCAGTTCTGCCCTGTTCCATGTACGTGTCGGATCTCCAGATATGTTCCAGATAGGGTTCCCCAAAGGCCCGTTATTGACTTTCACGTAGACATTGAGAAACCCAGGGGCAGAATTACTCTTGCTGGATACAAAATAGTGAAAATCGATGCAGTGCGTGTCATTCTCTTTAAGCTGGGGTAAGAGCAGGTGGGCTGTTTGCCCCTCAGATCTCCCCGATGCGTTCACCAGCATGAAAGATCCTGCAAAAACAAAATGAAAGTACAGTCACAACTCTAAATACCACTTTCTGGTCACCTCTGAAAAGCCACCATCATTATGAGGGTTTGGCACTGCAATTCTGCATTAGTTACTTAGGCTTAAACTGCCATTTCTCCCATATCTTTTTCATACATTTCCTCCTCCTAACACCCCCAGTGTGTTCTCAAGAGTCAGTGAATTGAACATACCCTGCATGTAACTTTAAGCAGTCTCCTAAATAACAAAAATGTAGCATAATGTTTACAGACCTGCCCTGATCAATCTGGTAGTCACCAGCCATATGTGGTGGTTATTTAAGTTAAAATTAACTGAAATTCCTCAATATTAAATATTCATGTCCTCAGTCACCTCAGCCACATTTCAAGTGCTCAAGAGCCACCTATGATGAGGTGCTATCACATTGGGCAGCACCAATACAGAACGTTTCCATCTAACAGAAAGTTCTACTAGACAGCACTATCCTATAATGGTACCACCACTTGGTAAGCACTTGGTCTAACCTAGATAAAGATAACAGAGTAGTCCAGTTTATGAAATCTTAGCCCTGTGACGCTCCTTGTGGTCAATGCAATATGACCCTCTTGCAGCTGGGCACCAGTATCCCTCTCCCATTTCTGGAACAACTGGCTTCTCCTTGTCATGGGGGTGTTTTCCCAACAGGTGATAACTGATGCAATCACTGCCCCATGCAAAGGACAATCACCCTCAGAAGTCTCCATGAGTTCTCTGTATCTTGACACCCATGGCACTAACCTACCCATGAGTGCTGAAGAGTTTCCAGGTACAGTCAAGTTTTCCAGATACCCTGGCACTTGAGCCCTCCTCGTGTCTAAGATCAATGAAAATACCAATTTTACAAATTACATGAGTTTTATATTTCACATAAAAAAGATAAAACCAAAATGTTCTAAGGTAAAAGGGAAAATAGGTTATTATAAGTCCTTTTTAGTAGAAAGGAAAAAATGTACTGAAACTCTGAGGAGGAAGTACACCTACTCCAGGAGTAAAAATATGAAAACAATACTATCCAGGTGAGGTTCCCTCATTGTGAATCACAATGTTTAAAGTGTTCTTACATATGTTTGTGTTTACATATACTTTATTGTGTACCCAAAAATATCTATAAACATACATACACAATACTAGAATTTCTATCTTGTTTACATGCTGTGATTTCCTAAACAACAAAACAGAAGGCCACCTTTCCAAAAAAATTATTGTAATGACCAAATAAAAAATACAAATGTAGATATTCTTCATAAATTCATAGGCTACTATTAAAGGATCGATAT
Organism: Avahi laniger; assembly: GCA_963575035.1. NCBI lineage: Eukaryota > Metazoa > Chordata > Mammalia > Primates > Indriidae > Avahi > Avahi laniger. The sequence goes on along the minus strand of CAUYSK010043769.1, from coordinate 1,257 downwards.
TATAGTATGTTTGCTTATGGTTGTTACCTTTACAATACCCCTACATGAGGTGAGCTAGTTTTTACACCATTAAAGACAATCAGAAATTGGGTCACAGATTAGGAAGCAGCTTATCCAGGTTTTAGGATGAGTTAGTGGCAAAACCAGAACTTTGAGCCTCTGAGTTTTCAGCCCATTACTCATTGTGCCACACTCCAGTAACCCCATGTTTCTTCATGTGCCATTTGAACATATATGAGAAAAACAAACCCTTCCACGACAATGAAGGAAAATTATAGTAGCTATTTGAAAATAGAGCAATTTTTCAAGAGATGAATGTTATACACCTGGAAACCTAAAAACCAAGCCACACGGGAAGGACTATCTACGGAACATACATTTTAGAAGAACTTTAAATGCAATTTAAGAAAGAGTTGGGGGCACAGAAAGAAAGAAGAGGAAAGAAAGTATCATTGAACAAATTTGAGTTAGTTATTGTTTACAAAATGAAAACAAAAAAAATTTAAAACATGCAGCATGGGCCAACCCCATCACAAATCTAAAACAAGTCACAGGTATTTATGACTTGAAGTAAAGACTACATTTTTCTGCTCTAAATAAAATATAAGCTGATTTATTTCACATTTTATCATTTGGGGGCTCTGTCACCTGCAAAATAGTTACCACGTACATTCCTACTAGAGGAGCTGAGGCATGACACGACCTTGCGGGCACCTCTGAAACCTTTAGTATTGCCACACTGCCAAGAACGTTGTTTCTCCCCGTCTCTACTAAAAAAAAAAATAGAAAGAAATTATCTGGACAACTAAAAATATATAGAAAAAATTAGCCAGGCATGGTGGCGCATGCCTGTAGTCCCAGCTACTTGGGAGACTGAGACAGTAGGATTGCTTGAGCCCAGGAGTCTGAGGTTGCTGTGAGCTAGGCTGACGCCACGGCACTCACTGTAACCAGGGCAACAGAGTGAGACTCTGTCTCAAAAAAAAAAAAAAATATGTACATTATTTTGTAAAAATCTAACTACTATATACTTAACAATTTGAATAAATGAAAACTATGTGTTAATTTTAAAGTTAACTAACCTTTTAATGACTTTGTTATGTCTGCTTTCTGTTGGAAAGCATTTGAATATTTGCTTGTAGCATGGAGGTCTGCAGTTTCAGCTGATCTTCTGGATGAGAATCTCTCATTTGTGACCTAAAGGTCGGCTTGATGTGGGTTGGGTAGGAGAATGTGGATTCACAGCAATAAGTGGTT
>CAUYSK010043768.1:0-26824 GCA_963575035.1 Avahi laniger | reverse complement strand
TCTAGAGATCCCTTAATTAATTCTATCTACAAGAGCAAACGGTTACACAATTGTTCTAAGATAAACTTCTAAGCCCTAAGTTAACTATACTAGCTCAGACTAGTATAGGAACTGTCCTTGAGGCTAACTGGTTTTAGCTGCAGGTGTCTGCTGGGCTGACATTCTTTGATCAGTCCTTAACCTGTGACCCCATGCGGAGCTCTGTCTTACACAAGCATCAGGCACTAGCCTGCAGGTCTCAAGACAGGCGCAATTTGCATTCACCTCTGATTGGTAAGGTGCCCTCCTTGTTGCTAGGCAGCTTCTGGTCTGTGAACTAACATGCTCACAGATCCTTCAAGGACAAGCCCTGCAAAACTCCTGAAAACTTTCACGTCTCTGAGCCCTATATTCCAACACCATCCGTGAAAATTATCTTCCATAGGCCGGGCACAGTGGCTCATATCTGTAATTCCAGGACTTTGGAAGGCCAAGGTGGGGGGATTACTTGAGGCCAGGAGTTTGAGACCAGCGTGGGTAAGCCTGTCTCTACAAAAAACATTTTTTTTAATTAGCCAGGTGTGGTGGTATACGCCTGTAGTCCCAGCTACTCAGGAGGCTGAGGCAGAAGGATCGCTTGAGCCCACGAGTTCCAGGCCTCAGTGAGCTATGATTGTGACACTGCACTCCAGCCAGAGTGACAGATCAAGACTGTCTCTTAAAAAAAAAAAAATTATCTTCCAGTGGATCATAGACCTAAATGTAAGAGCTAAAACTGTAACATTTCTAGAAGAAAACAGGAGAATAACTTTGGAGATAAGCCTTGAAAATCAGCTTGAAGGGGCTCCCACAGGCCAAATCTGAGGCAACTGAACACAAAATAAATGACAGTAATATATTATATCCCATTAAATAAAACTGAAATCCATGAGTCTATTTTGATAATTTTTAAAAAGTAAATAAATAGATAGGAGAGAAAGGAGGGTGCTTCTATACAATAAAATGTAGACTGATAAACATGAATGAGTGGTAGACTTAGAAATTGTTACTTTGCAACCATATTGTCAAGGCTTGTTTGGGCCAAGAGTCATCCACAAACTTGAAATACAGAGGGGTAAGTCTTATCACAAGGAGGACATTTGCACGTTCAAGGCATCCCCCACATTACTTAAAGACTGCCATTATACAGTGGGGAGACCAGACAATATTTGAACAAGATAATCAAAATTACCATCACCAGTAAAAGGCAGATGGATACCATGTCCACCTATGATGTGCAGTCGGAGAAGAAAGAATGTTCTGGCCAGGGCTGGGTCACTTGAGTCTCATCATGAGTATGTAAGACGAACTCAAACCGAGGAACATTCCTTAAAAGCATCAATGTCATGAAAGACAAAGGAGGGTGAGAAATTGTTCCAGATTAAAGGAGACTAAAAAGACACATCAACTAAATGCAATATGTGATTTTAGACTGGATCCTGTCCTAGAGGGGGAGAAAAACGTCACCAAGGACATTAATTGGACAATTGACAAAACTGAAAGTGAGCTGTAGATTAAAAATGAAAGCATGGAACTTGATGGTTGAACTGTGATGATCTAAGAGAACACTTTTTTTCTTAGGAAATGCAAAATGATATATAAAGAGGCAAAGGGGGCTGGGTGCGCTGGCTCACACCTGTAATCCTATCCCTTTGGAAGGCCAAGGTAAGAGGATCGCTTGAGGCCAGGAATTCAAAACCAGCCTGAGCAACATAGCTAGACCCTATCTCTACAAAAAATTTTTTTAAAAAAGAGCGGGGCATGGTGGTGTGCACCTGTAGACCTAGCTCCTTGGGAGGCTGAGGCAGGAGGATCACTTGAGTCCAGGCATTTGAGGCTGCTGTGAGCTATGATTGTGACACTGCACTCCTGCCTGGGTGACAGAGCAAGACCCTGCCTTGAAAAAATAAATTAATTAATTAAAAATCTGAAAAAGAGGCAAAGGGACATGATGTGTGCAACTTATGCTCGAATGGTTCAGAAAATAAATGTACATGTCTGGGAGAGAGGGAAAGAATAAAAAAGCTAATGTGGCAAAATGTTTAAAAAAAATTAATGAATCTGCATAAAAGGTACATAAGAGAGTACTACTTTTCTTATAACTTTTCTACAAGAACTTATTGCAAAATAAAAAAATTTTTAAAAAAGTAGTAGAGGAGGGCCGGGCGCAGTGGCTCACACCAGTAATCCTAGTTCTCTGGGAGGCCGATGTGGGCGGATCGTTCTGAGCTCAGGAGTTCGAGACCAGCCTGAGCAAGAGAGAGACCTCGTCTCTACCAAAAATAGAAAGAAGTTAATTGGACAGCTAAAAATATATATAGAAAAAATTAGCCGGGCATGGTGGCTCATATCTGTAGTCCCAGCTACTCGGGAGGCTGAGACAGTAGGATTGTTTGAGCCCAGGAGTTTGAGGTTGCTGTGAGCTAGACTGACACCACGGCACTCACCCCAGGCAATAGAGTGAGACCCGGTCTCAAAAAAAAAAAAAAAAAAAAATCAATAGAGGAGGAAATAAGGGAAAAACACTGCACTTGAGGTCAGAGTCCTTCAGTTCTATTTCCTGTGGACACCTAGACAAGATAAATCACAACCTCTCCGATTCTATTGCCTGTTCCTGTGGAGTCCACAGGGTCACTGCAGGAGCACATGAGGATGTGAAACTGATCTCAGACCTGGGAAAGCGATACGCAGCTGTGTAATGCAGTTGGGAGGCAGGATGTAGGAGTGTCAAAAATCTAAGTTTTAATAATATAATAATAAAGACCGTTACTCGGTAGTCTTCTTTGCTGTCGTTCCACTAATTAAATTTCAGCTATGAGAGCGAAACAGATGTACACCGCCCTACCTCTTTTGCCTCCCCTCACTGCCAGAAGCCTGGGCATGGCCACTGCAGTGCCACGGTGCCCCACAACCAGGATTCTTCCGCAGACTGCGGGGCAGAGGGCATACTGCGGGCGGGAGAGTTCCATCAGAAGAGCTTCACTGGGAAACAGGCAAGATGGGAGACAGACAGCTACACCGGACTCAAACCCCACATTTCCCCAAACCATGGTTTAGAGGAAAAACCATCCGAGCAATTTCAAAAGAGAATCCACATTTGACTCAAAAGGACTACATCTTACCGATTTGTGATGATGTCATCCCAGATGTTCATTGGGTCCATTTTAGCATCTGGATATCTGTTTGTCCAGGTTTTTAGAAGTCTCTTTAGGGGAACTTGAGATGATAAATTGCCTAAAAATAATATTAGTGGATGATCATGTCCACAGCTCAATGACAAGACCAACGGACAAGGTGAGGTAGTCATTAGTAAACAGAAACTCAATCCAAACTTCTTGTCCAAATTAAAAATAAAAATCTCGTCTTCCCTTTCATAAAAGACAAATTTACCACACTAAATCTAAAATATTTTGAAATTAAAATTCGATTGTTGTACCCTCTAATATTTTGAAATAAAAATTATTAAAAAGAAATAAAAACATTCGATTGCTTAAGGATCTAGAGTAAAGATGGAGAAAATAAACAACCACTATTCTTCTTACATTTACTACAGGTCTACAATCCTTCACCTGTAATTTGAAAATCTAAAAAGCACCAAAAACTGAAAATATTTTCATAGGATTGCAGCAAATTTTCCTGATGGCAAAATCAGGATCTTACTGGCAAAGGGCTACTTATCCGGTCTTTGTTTATGCCACTGACGTGAACACTCATGACTTAGGCCAGAGATGCATCACTGTGTTTAATTACGGAATACTGCCCCAGCCCCTGGCATGTGCACACATTACATTTCTAATATCCCAAACAATCTGGCCTCTAGCCACATGTAGAAGACTGAAACAGGATCCGCACCTCTCACCTCTCACAAAAATCAACTCATGGTAGATAACAGACTTAAACCTAAGGCATGAAAGTATAAGAATTCTAGAAGAAAATGTTGGAAAAACTGCTACAGACATTGGTCTAGGCAAAGAATTTATGAAGAAGACCCCAAAGGCAATCATGGCAACAACAAAAATAATTAAATGGGACCTGATCAAATTAAAAAGCTTCTGCACAGCCAAGGAAACTATCATAAGAGCAAACAGACAGCCTACAGAATGAGAGAAAATATTCACGTTACAAATTCAATAAAGGGCTGATAACTAGACTCTATATAGAAAGCAGGAAAATCAGCAAGACAAACTCAAACAGCCCTATCAGAAACCAGGCAAAGGACATGAACAGAAACTTTTCAAAAGAAGATAGACTAATGGCCAACAAATATACTAATGCTCAACATCTCTAATCATCAGGGAAATGCAAATCAAAACCACAATGAGATATCACTTATCTCCAGTGAGAATGGCCTTTATCAAAAACGCCCAAAACAACAAATGTTGGCATGGATGCAGAGAGACAGGAACACTCATACATTGCTGGTGGGACTGCAAACTAGTGCAACCTCTGTGGAAAGCAATATGGAGATACCTCAAAGAGCTACAAGCAGAAGTACCATTTGATCCAGCAATCCCATTACTGGGCATCTACCCAAAAGAACAAAAGACATTCTACAAAAAAGACATCTACACTAGAATGTTTATAGCAGCACAATTCACAATTGCAAAGATGTGGAAACAACCCAAGTTTCCATCAATACATGAGTGGACTAATAAAATGTGGTATATGTATTCCATGGAGTTCTACTCAGCCACAAAAAACAATGGTGATCTAGCACCTCTTGTATTATCCTGGATAGAGCTGAAGCCCATTCTACTAAGTGAAGTATCACAAGAATGGAAAAACAGGGCCGGATGTGGTGGCTCACGCCTGTTATCCTAGCACTCTGGGAGGCCGAGATGGGAGGATTGTTTGAGCTCAGGAGTTCAAGACCAGCCTGAGCAAGAGCGAGACCCCGTCTCTACTAAAAATAGAAAGAAATTAATCGGACAACTAAAAATATATAGAAAAAATTAGCCGGGCATCGTGGAGCATGCCTGTAGCCCCAGCTACTCGGGAGGCTGAGGCAGGAGGATCGCTTGAGCCCAGGAGTTTGAGGTTGCTGTGAGCTAGGATGATGCCACCGCACTCACTCTAGCCCAGGGCAACACAGTGAGACTCTGTCTCAAAAAAAAAAAAAGAAAAAGAAAAGAAAAGAAAAAGTTTGTATTCTTCAACGTACTATTTGAAGCGAGTAAACAAAAACCATCCCCTGTGATTTTGTATACCTAAGAGCATTGCCTTTGTTTCCAGTGTTTATTTTTGTTTTTTTTTTAATGGTAACCTAATAAGCAGTTAGAACTGTCAAAATTAATAAGAATATGGCCTTTTCCCCTTTCTATCCAATGTAAAATCATTTGTGTTCTCACTTAAATTGAATGTTGAAATTCCAAGTGTTGAATTAGAAGATGACCAGTGTCAGTGCAATAGCATTATGCCAGCAGTTACATATCCGAAAATGTAATGAAAGAAGAATGCCATTCCTGAGAGACATAGAAATATGAAAATTTGGAGTAATGTTAATGAGAAATACATATGACTTGGAAGAAGAAAATGACAATGAAATGTGAAAAAATAGGGATACTTTAATGAAGAACTAGTATTGTAAAAATAAAAAATATATATATTCTTTGCAAATTTTAGATTTAATGGAATTCAGTAAAAATCTAGTGGAATTATAGGAGTAGGTATTTGAAAATTTTGGGAAAGAATAGAAGAGAAAAACAAAGTTTGAATTTTGAATTATAAAGGGTGATAGAGGGAAATCAAACTACGAGACACCAAAACATGTTAATGCAATAATAGATCATAGAAATAATACTACTCTCAGTTAAGCCCTGTTTATAACATTTAAATGTATAGTAAATAAGTTATTATAAATCAATGAGAAGGAGAAAGATTATTTAGTAAGTAATCATCCAAGAAAATTGACGGTCATTTGGGGAAAAAAATAAATTTACATTTTCACCTCATATTTTATATGAGTTGAAATATACAACAAAAGTAAAAGTACTTTTTTAAATATTGGATATCAGCTCTGGAAGAAGGACGAATTTCTCAATTTAAAAGGAATCACAAAGAAATCAGACAGTTATGGAAAAATTTAAAACTTTTATAAATGCACTAAAAAACTTTAATACTTTGTTATAAAGTTTGAAAAAACTATGAAAAACATTTATAACTTATTAAAAATAAAGACCATTTATAAAAGTTACTTAAGAATAAATAGCAGCACAGACAAAAAAAAGTGCTGCTCAGTAAAATAATTACAAATTTAAGATTTTGAAACTATTAATTATGAATTTGGCCAAGTTTTTACAAAATGAATGTAGTACTGAAGGGAGAGTAAAGAGTAGAATAAAATTGTTTTCGTACTTGCTGGTGGCATATAGCAAATTAGTGTAATCCTTTAAGGAAGCAGTTTAGGAATATTTAACAAGCTTAAAGTTCAAGATCAAAACTTTTGTCTCAGTTACTAAATTTCTAAGAATCTGTCCAAAGAAAATAATCTTTAACACAAAAAGTTTTATTCATCAAATGTTCAATGGAAGCACTATTTATAAAATATACTCTATTCTTTATTCCACCATCTGTTACCTCTACATGTGTTATTTGCCGGTAATGAATCCTTCTGCTACACACAGACACACCCCTCTCTCTCTTCTTGGGAACTCTTTTTTCACCAAAGCCTGTTGAGTACTCCCTCCTTTAAGGAATCTAATAAACTTTGTTAGAGTGTCTAGAATGCTGGCTTTGTTTTAGTTTTTAAGATACCCCCGGATAATTCTGAGGGAGCTAGGCATTTGAGAACTATTGTTTCTGAGATTCTTAGTCTAAAGAACAGGTTTCCAAATAGACTCATTAATAATCTGACTTAAAGAATTCTTTCTGGACACTGAGGGTCCCCTAAAATTTTTAATAAGACCCAACTTTAATTAAATGGCCCTTTACTTCAGTTTACATTGCTGGCTTCTTATTCTTTTTATATCCTTTTGCCTTTTAGGAGCAAACACTAAGTGACTAAACAAACACTAAGTGACTTCACTCCATGCCTTTGCAAAGGGCCTTTTCTTTTCTTTTTTTGAATAATCTGTGTGTCACAGACCCCTTATTCATCAAAAATTAAGATTTAGTCAATCAAGGATATTGGCAAACATAATTAATTCAAACATTTAAAAAAATGTCAGTTTTTGAGACAGTAGTCAGTTTCAGATTCAATCTCACTAGTAATAGAAAAATTCCTCTTGTCTTTTTCTTGAGTGTTTTTAAACCACCTTTAATTTTTTTTTACAAAAACTTGAGAAGACATTGTATTAGAACAATGACTTTTTTTTTAAATGTCTATTTTTTGAAAGTACAATCCTCTCCTACTCTCTCACCTAACTATTAGAGGGTATTATTTCTGTTTTTTTCCTCCTTATTTCCCAGTGAGAAATTTCAAAAAGATAATCAACTTTCAAGCCCCTTTAATGCTGGCTTGTATAGCTGAAAGGATTTATGATAAGCCCTTCATTTAAGAATCCTTAGGAATTTCTTATTACCTGCTTTTCAATAAGAAATGAGGAAAGGTCACATAGTGAAACCAGAAATGTAAGTGTTAATTCTTTAAAATAAAGTGCAATTTGTAGTCAAAGTTATTTTTCATAGAGTTACAATTTTTATGTTACTGAGAAATCCATACTTTCTGAATTGAAGTTGAAAGTTCTCTTTGATAGAAAGAGAAGTAAGCCAAGAAGTGTCCCCAAAAAGCAAGGCTTTTGCAAACTAAATTAACCCTTTACATAATACAAAATAGTCTGGGGTTTGTACAGAAATTCATTTTTCCAATAAACAGATTGAAAGTATTCTCCCCCCCGCCCCCTCCCTATAAAAAAAAATACAAATTAGCTATATTTAAAAGGCACTGGTTCTAATTCACCCAAATCATGACTATCCTAATCCAGGCTCCAGTCCTGGGTATAGATACATTTTCTCATTTACAGATAATTATGTTTGAAACACCTTGGTTCATTGATTTACAATGACCATTCTTATCTCTTAATATATTTTCTGCTCTTGCATGAACCCTGAATACCTGCATCATTCCTCTCCCCCATTCTCCTTTGAAGAGACAACTTTGTTCCAAAAATAAGCTTCATAGGCATTCAAGGAAGAATAGTATTCATTATACATTGAGATGGTAGAGCAGCTATTCTGTCATCCAACTGTAATGGCAACAGAGAATCTTCTTTGAACTTTTCCTTCACCTTTAAAAAGCTAAAGCATTTCAGCTGTGTAGCACATACTTCTTTATACAAAACAGAATAGCAGGTACAGGCAATGTGAACATACTTCATCCTGGCATTATAGTTTAATTTGGATAGTCTTATCAAAAAGGTAATCATATTCTCTCTTATAAAGCATAACGTGCAACTTTGGTTTTTATTAGAACTTTCCAGATGTCAGTTTATCTTTTTTCTGCTTAGATGCTTTAGTTCCAGAAAAATTTTCACTGATCATGTTCTCCTTATAACACCAGCTTACCAAGAAACATGGACTCTTGTTATTTCTTAGTACCATCTTTTTCTCAAAGGATTTCCAGAACAGACCAGTTTGCTTATGTGACCTTCAGAGCTATACAGAAAGATACTGAACAGAAGCTTACTTGGAGTTGGAAAACTCACTAAAATACTTAGCATTTCAGTTTCTAGAAACTAAGTGGAATTGTGTGCCTCAGGTATCAAGCTCCACAGTTCTCTTATGTGGTGCTAACTAACGTACTTGGGTCAGGGTGGATCAGAGTGTTTGTTAGGTCTAAGCAAAGAAGCAAGAGAGGTTTGGGTTTAGATTAGTGATAAAGTGTGTACTTCAAAGGGAACTTGCTGGATGCAGGATGCAGGCACTATTAAAGAAAAACAACAAATCTGAAATTCACTTCATCTCCTGGTTTTATAAGAGGGGGACTAAGGTGACATACAAAAGCTGAGCTGCCAGATACCGGTGTTAGGTTCTTGGATAAGACCTTCCTCAGCTTAAATTTGTGGTCTTCTACGTTATTAGTCAATGCCCCTTGAGAATTAGGCCAGTCACTACTACCCTACTGTTATTATAGCACCCCACTTCATATCTACTGACCTATGTTACTGTGTTCCTTTTCTTCTAGTCTTCTGTCCCTGGGAGTATACAAGGAAATGGGTTTCTAATATAATATGATGGTTTTTATTCTGTGGGGAAAAGTAAAAGACCTTCTAACATAGTTCTCTCTCATTCACATTTCCCAGAAGTCCAGTGAAGTTAGCCGTGGGTAGGTGTCACCTCTTTGGAATTGATGATTTGTATGTTGTATTTCAGAGTGTAATTTTAGTAGGGACTTCTGCAGTTCCAGAAAAAAAATTTAAATGGTAAATATTAGATTTTTTTTTCAAGCCATTATCTTGTCACAAAGACTTTGGCCAAAGAGGTTAAATATATTATGTTTTTTCACTGCCTTTTATAGACCTATATTTGTCTTGACCTAAGATGGGTTTACTGTAACAACTCTTTTTCTGGTTATTCAGTCCTGGTATGAAATGCTCTTTTCATCTAGCTAGCAAACTGTGTTCTTTCTGCTAACAGATGAGTTTTTTTCTTCTTAGTTATAGCCCTCTTAATTAGGGAAACGATGGCCATGGCTTTGGCTGATACCTGTCTCTGTACTTAAAGTTTGCTTATAGATTCTTGATTACATGTAACTTTCATGAATTTGTAATCCTGCAAGTCCCTGTGAGTCCAGCTATAAAAGATCATTGATCTCCATCTTCAGAACTTACTTAGTAAGTTTGTTTCTCCAAAACTAGGATATTCAAGGTGGGTAGTATCATATCAATCCTAAATTTCTTTTGAAATTTGACCTAAAATGGTGATTGGAATATGGAGAATAGCTTCAGGAGGATTTCCTGATCATTTTGTCAGCACATTCTACAGAAGCCGACTATACTGAAAACCTTCCAGAATGAACAGTCTACTAAATAAAAATACATTATTCACCTGTCAAAGATGGTACATCCTTGGAGATACAAGGTTACATGTTAAAATTGAATTTTATCTGTCACTTTGCTATTGTATACATTGTCATCTTGTATCATCCTAAAGTTTATCTGCAGTAGTTTGACATATTAGGTAGAATTTAGTGCCATCTTTCAGCTTAGAGATTCAAGTATGATTAGTTTTAGTATTGGTTTCAGAGATCATAGTGTTACAAAATACTCTATTGGAGAAGTGATGTTTTAAAGAACTTCCTTATATTCCTAACTTTGTTATACATTCATAACAAATGTCTTCTCTATTCCAAGTACCACAGTCTTTTAAGAAATATTTACTTTCATGTGAATCTTAGAGGATATAAACTATCCACTTGTTTTCTTCTTAAAAAAGCTATTCTCGTTTATTTATTTATAGAATTCTAATGAGTTAGATGTGATTTAATTTTAAAATTTAGTCTGTTTTCCCTTTAAGATTAGGATTAAATTATAGGATCACGGGATATTCCATGAGCCTGCCCAGCATGGAAGTCAGATTTTACTGGTTTTTGGTTCTCATTGAGTCTTTATGAATGGGAATTTTATTAGCAATATTATCAATCCTAGCATGGGATAGTTTGTAAAATCTTTTGGCCAGTATTTTCAGAATTTTCTCCTTAAAAGCTTTCATAACTCTAGTTGCCATCAGTCTTGTTTCTTTATAAAGCTTCTTTCTGAAGAATAACTCATGGCTGGGTGTATTGGCTCATGCCTGTAATTCCAATACTTTGGGAGGCCAAGGCCGGAGGATCACTTGAGACCAGGAGTTTGAGACCAGCCTGGGCAACATAGCGAGAACCCATCTTTACAAAAAAAAAATTGTTTTAAGTTAGTTGGGGTGGTGGTACATGCCTGTAGTCACAGTTATTTGGGAGGCTGAGGTGGGAGGATCTCTTGAGCCCAAGGGTTGAGGTTACAGTGAGCTATGATCACACCACTGTGCTGCAGCCTGGGCCACACAGACCCTGTCTGTAAAAAAAAAAAAAGGAATAACTCATCCTCAAAATAAATCCTTCTGATATGTTTTGTAAAATAAGCCCATGAACCCAAAAAGTTGTCTGTGTTACGTAATGTGCTGAGGCTACCAGAATGTATTAATAAATCTATGGAATTTTTTAATGACTCCCTTTGTATATATATTTATACTTGCTTAAAACATATTTTCTAAAAGAAAATTAACACTAACTATTGATTGATTTGGAGATTGTATCTCATTGGTAAAGAAGAGTTACTTCTTTAGTAGTGTAAAGACATGACTTGTATTAGTCTGTGTTAAATAGCTTGGGGCTGTTGGTCAGTAGTTTCCTTCCTGTCTCATTAGAATTTTAAGTTGTTGCCTATAAAAGAATTTTCTTGAGGTTGATACATCCTGAATAGAGGTTAACATATCATATCAACTTACTATTTTAAATAGAACTAACATACTAATAATACATCATTTTAAGGTTTTAGTGAACTATCATTCCCTAAAAGAATAAAACTTGATTTTTTTGTCACTGTATAATTGAACACAAATTGGACTTTTTATTTGCAGGGATTGAGAGAGGTATGTCAGATATGTAAACCATGTTCTTCTTGGTGCTTGAAATTATTTCTACATTAGACTAGAAGTGATGTAAAAATTGCATATTTTACTTACGCATGCTTGACTTTTTAATTATCTTTTTTCTCCTTTTCTTAAAGATGATACTTGTTGATGCCACTGTTAATCATCCTCCTAGCAGAAGATAGTCCTACTGAGAAAATGAGCACTTTGATCATTCAGTCTTTGAACTTTAACCTTTGACTGGAAGTGACCTATAGGCAATGAAGACTACTTCCTTTTACTGCATTTTTACTCGTGTGCATTCTGGGCGCATGTTGATCGCTGGTTCAGTCCAGGCAACTGACATGCTTTTACTAGTCATACAGTATTAATGCAGGTGTCAGGAAATGTCAAATAGAATTCCATTTTTAATTTTTATTTTTTTAAGCTTTTGGAAAAGTTCCAGGTCCTCACGTATTGTGCAATAACAATGACTTCCCTGGCGGTTTTGGGACGTTCATTGCCGGCAATGGACGTTGTAACAGGAAAAGTTTTCATTAACTCCTGCCACTCAACGATTCATGCATGATAGGGCCTATGAAATGAATTTATCGGTTATAGTGGGATTATAAATAAAGTGAGGGGTCCAACATTACTTTGAAAGTCACCCCAGCTGTTTATATTTGGATTCTATGCACTGTGATCCTACGGTTAACAGCATGAATTAACATGCGTCTTTAAAGGACTGTAATGAAAGATCATTGCATATTTATTTAATTGTTTATATCTGCTGTCAAATTGTTTTGACATGGAAGGTTTTCAAGTAACATTGGCAGAGAGGTACAATATGTTATCCCTATGGTGAAAATAAATTCATTTGTTGTATATAGTTCCTCAATCTCTGAAGTAAAGGTATGAATAATATAGGGTATGAATGGTTTAATCAAGGCTTTATTTTGGAAGTAAGAAAAATGGCGGTGATGATTAAATTGCTGCAGTCCCTAATTTTTTGGGCTTGTTGTTTGTACATTAAAGATTTTTTTCCAAGTAGATTACACTCTGTTACTTCCTGCTAGCCATCAGCATGAGCCCTACTGCTTAAACACTATTTCATTTATTTATGTTTGGAAAATCCATAAACATTTTTGTTTGCAATTTTGTTTCTTTTGTTATGTTTTAAGTCAAGTTTGAATGTTACAATACTTTATTGAAAAACTTGTCAAGTTTTTTCTTGTAAATTTTCTTTACTTGTAAGTATCATCTTGTCCTTTAATCCTGTACCCTAAAATAAGAAATACATTTTTGACAGAGGCTTAATGTTTTAACAAAAGAGTGTGGACATTTTTATTTTAAAATTTAGACAAAATTACACTATAATATGGTATGTTTGCTTATTTGTCTCACACAACCATACGGTTTTTCCTGGAGGGTTTTGTTTTATTTTGTTTTCTTGTTGTTGAAAAGACTTTGCTTACAGCTAGATAAAAATTTTTTATAGAAAAAAAAATTGTTGAAAGGTTCAATTCTCAGTACCATGTAAGTTAATGATACTACAACTAGGTTCTCTTTTTAAAAAGCAATTAATGTATTTTATAAATTACCTTTTCACATATGCAAAATCTGTTTCTACTACAATGTTATTTTTACTAATGCCTTATTGCACTCTTTTTGAAATATCCTGCAGTGAATATATGAATCAATTTGGTCTTAAAAATGAAAGCCAATTGGCTGATAGATTTGAAATATATACCCCAGTAAAACCAACCCAATCAATAATTGGTAAAGAATATTTTAGAAATTGTTTTTAATCTGTATAGATGACATTTTGTAGCTTTGTACGTGTTGTTAATTAAGGGCATATAATTTTACACTCTAAAAGTATAATTGCTGAACTCAGGGGTGGGTAGACTTCAAAAATGTGTCTGCTGTAGAAATAACTTGAAAAAAAATTTAAACCATGGCCAGCCACCAAATTGTGGACATTGTTTATACTGCTAATTAGCAACCACCACTTTTTAAAAATTATAAACATTTTTGTTCTGTCCTGACTAGATATACATAAGTTCTCACAGTAACCTCATATCAACTTTATTAGTTGACCTGTTTAACCAAGACAAAATCTTTGAATTACTTTTAGTTTTTAACTGCTTTTAATATGGAAATTGCAGCTGTAAATTATGTATTTTCATATTTTACATAACTGCTCTAAACTACTGATTGACTTGACCTTTTTCTGGGGCGTAAGGAGGAATCTCTTTCAATATTGCTGGTCCTCTTACTAAAATGCTTTTCTAAAGAAATGACCGGTGACATTTATTCACCAAAGGAATCAATATGCCAGGTCAAAGATTAACAGTACTATACTATGGATTAATAGGTCAAATATAGCCTCAATTGAGTTTTTTATAACAATATTTTAGCATACCTCTCTCTCTACATATAGATACCATAAAGTAAATTTAAATGAAATGGAGGAAAATAGAGAAAAACCAAATGATTTCAGTACATTTTATGGTTTAAGGAGAACGTAAGGTGAAATACCGTAAAATACAAGAGCACCAACCATTCAAAATTCATAAATTAACATCACTCCCTTGAATTTAGGAATCACTGAAAACTCCTTTGCACTTAGATTTAATTAATTTACATGTAAATTACATTATTAAAAGTCATAAGATGTTTATCTGAGTCACTGCTCCACAGAGGGCAACTAATGGCTTTGTAATAATAAAAAGAACATTTCTCTGTAGTATGTTGTTGAAAGACGACCAGAATACCAAGAAAATGTACATAGGAATATACTACTTCCCTCTTCCCCGCATTCCCTCCATGGGGCACTATTGGCTGCATAGGCCCACAGAATTACACTTTCATACTTAGAAAAATAATGTACTTTCTTTTTTAGTTATTTATTTATTTATTTATTTTAGGCCATTTTCTGGTTTGCCAAATTCTATTAAGATAGTGATACATCCAGTTCCTTATTTATGCATGCTTAGATCATGAACCTGGTGCCCTTTCAAAAAAATATTTTGTCAAGTAGCGATTAATACCATAGGTTTTAAAGAGAAAGGTTGTTTTTAATTTTTTAGGAGAAATTTTAAAAAATACATTTTATGGCTGTTGTCTTAAGGAATTAATATTCACTTCTGAAAGACTTGTAATGTGTAATTCATCCTTCTAGCCAGCAGGGTAATAAAACATTTTTAATCCCCAGAAGAAAGTGCTGAAAATAGATTTTCTATAGTCAACAGTTCAACTGGAGAAAGATCTTAATCCTTCTTGTTTTGACTAGGTATACATATGTTTGG
The DNA here is from genome assembly GCA_963575035.1 of Avahi laniger. Lineage (NCBI taxonomy): Eukaryota > Metazoa > Chordata > Mammalia > Primates > Indriidae > Avahi > Avahi laniger. The sequence goes on along the minus strand of CAUYSK010043768.1, from coordinate 11,954 downwards.
TATAAAGTAATTAGAATAGTTTATTACTTTTTCCCTTATGAAATTTTAAATATATGCAAATACACATATATCATTAGATTCCTGTGGTGGATAATAATTTCTTCAGATTCTAAAACAGGTATCTAGTGACTGCTTAATTGTTCCCAGATTGCATCAAAGATGAATTGATAATGAAAATGAGTAGTGATAATGAAAATGGTATGTAACTACATATTACTTGTTTCTGGTAATCAAGTCTTATTTTTTAAAAGCCTATTGTTTTTGAGAATTGAGATATTTAAAACTTGTTAAAACTTCTTCCTAAAAATAGAAGACAAGAGGAGGTACTGTGTGTTCAAAAAAATTTTATAAATAAAGAATTCAGTGTCACTAGTTCTAAGCCTTTATGGTTACTGCTGCTTATATTTCTCTATCTCACTTTTATTAATATTTTTGTACATATCTTAGCTGAACGCTTAAAATTTATAATTATATATAATTGTGTATATAAATTGGTTTTCAAAAGGAACTGAGGCTTTAACCATATTTTTCTTTTCTGAGGATTCATTATCAAAATCAGCTACTGTGGCCGAGCGCAGTGGCTCACACCTGTAATCCTAGCACTCTGGGAGGCCAAAGGCGGGTGGATTGCTCACGGTCAGGAGTTCGAGACCAGCCTGAGGAAGAGCGAGACCCCCGTCTCTACTAAAAAATAGAAAGAAATGATCTGAACAACTGAAAATACATATATAGAAAAAATTAGCTGGGCATGGTGGCACATGCCTGCAGTCCCAGCTACTTGGGAGGCTGCGGCAGAAGGATCGCTTGAGCCCAGGAGTTTGAGGTTGCTGTGAGTTAGGCTGACGCCACGGCACTCTAGCCCAGGCAACAGAGTGAGACTCTGTCTCAAAAAAAAAAAAAAAAGATCAGCTACTACAATATTCTGTTATGCTAATACGTTTAATGCCTTTGCATGATTGAGATCTGTGAAAAAGGTGTCTTTTAATCTGTACCAACTGGTGTGAATCCTCTTTACAGTCCTTTAAAACAATTTTTTAATCCCTGTTATTCTTCTTCCTTACTTACTGTCTCTTCTCTCAGATATCCATTGTATCAGTTTTCAGTTTCCTATTCTGACTTCTAAGTTACTTTCTTTTTTTTTCTTTCTTTCTCTCTCTTCTTTCCCTTTCCTTTCTTCCATCCATCCATCCATCCATCCCTTTTCTTTCTGTTGGGGAATCCAGAGAAGGAAGATTATGAAAATTACATCATTACATTTTTTAAAAATTAAAAAACTCTCCTTCCTTTGAATACATGGAATTTCTGACACCTAATTCATCAATAGATGGCTAAATTTGTTGAATAATTGACTACTGGATAAATGAACTGTTAACAGTAATTTAGTTCTTCATTATTAATATTGATGGAATTTTATGTGTTCTTTTTCGGTAGGGACTCTCCCAAAGCCTGATAGTTTCCCAGATGAAATAAATTATTTTTCCATTTTTCTAAGCCATTTTTAGATGTGGAATTATTCTTTTAACATAATATGTGGGGGCCAGGTAGGGTGGCTCACGCCTATAATCCGAGCACTCTGGGATGCTGAGGTGTGAGGATGGCTTGAGCTCAGGAGTTTGAGACCAGCCTGAGCAAGAGCAAGACCCCATCTCTACTAAAAATAAAACAATTAACAGGGCATCATGGCATGCACCTGTAGTCCCAGCTACTCAGGAGATTGAGGCAGGAGGATTGCTTGAGCCCAAGAGTTTGAGGTTGCGGTGAGCTATGATGATGCCACTGCACTCTACCCGGAGTGACAGAGCGAGGCTCTGTCTCAATAATAATAATAATTTGTAGGAGACTTTTGCTTTCTCAACATAAATCGTGTATTAATTTAAATACAGGCTTATATACATTTTTATCATTAAAAACACATGGAATCTAAACATGTACTTTAAACTTAGCTGTCTTGAAAGTTGCTGTTTTGGTTCTATGATCCTGCTAAATGAAGTATTAATTGTAATTTTAATTCTCATATGTTAGTATTGAGACTTGTATTTGGTGATGAGTCTTCAGAATGATTACATGACTTTTTTTTATGAAAAATTTTTGGTTAGTAAAATAATGTATCTGAAGCTATTTTGACTATGTGGAAGGAAAGCCTGAATAGAAGCTGGCCTATCTTAACTCAAGAACTCCAGGGGTTTTTTTGTTTTTTTTTTTTTGAGACAGAGTCTTATTCTATTGCCTGGGCTAGAGTGCTGTGGCATCAGCCTAGCTCACAGCAACCTCAAACTCCTGGGCTCAAGCGATCCTCCTGCCTCAGCTTCCCAGGTAGCTGGAACTACAGGCACACGCCACCATGCCCAGCTAGTTTTTTCTATTTTTAGTTGTTTGGCCAATTTCTTTCTATTTTTAGTAGAGACAGGGTCTCACTCTTGCTCAGGCTGGTTTCGAACTCCTGAGCTCAAATGATCCACCTGCCTTGGCCTCCCAGAGTGCTAGGATTACAGGCGTGAGCCACCGCTCCCGGCCCAAGTACTCCAGTTTTATTTGTTGACTGAGAAGAGGAGACATCCATTTCTGTTTTCTTTATCTGCAATAATTCTAAGCTGTTTTCTCGAACGCAGAAGCAAAAGCGTGATTTCAAAACTTGCTAGGCTTTAACTTAAATGTGACATTGGTTGTCAGATTTCCTGGTTTATGGGAACATTGAATAATCCTGTCTCTTTTTTAAAGCCTGAAATGAGACTAGTTAGGAATTTGGTAGATTTTGTCAGATACTGTGAAATACAAGTCTCATAGTTAACCACAGATTGTTTATATAAATGCAAATCATCAGGCTCCAAGTACAATAATTATTCAGAGGGATTATTGAGTTCATTAGTAACGAAAAATTAAGTGCATGTTCAGGTCAAGATGAATTTGTTCATTTTAGTTGGTACCATTTTTCTCAGTATTCAGAAATATTGATTGTGCATTTTATTAATAGGAATGGAAGCTTATGCTTGAGGATTTGAATAGGGTGGATGTATATATTTTATAAATTCAAGTTGCAAAATATGTAAATTTACTACTTTTTAAATAGAATATAAATGTTAAAACAGACAAATCTGTGTTATATATTTTTAAATACATGTATCCAACTTTTGTTAGTTGAATGCAGATTACTTTGTGTGCTTTATGGAATTCAGCAACTTTTAATAATAAAGCAGTTGTCATTTCATTTTTTTCCTGTAGACTTGAATACTAAATTGGATAGATTCTAGACCTCTTTGTAGTGTGTAATGTGAAACTTTATTTGTATAGTAGTTCCTCTTTACAAAATACTGTGAACTTTAAAGAATTATGGAAACGGTAACATGTCCATTTCCAAAATGAGTGCAGCAGAATGAAGATAGTCACTAAAACCACTATTTATTTGACAGATCATCTTTACTTAATACTATAGCTAATTTATTTTAGTGGTTCTTTATATTTTAATAAGTCCTGATTGAAGACGGGGCATTTTCAGAGAAGATGGAAACTGAGACCTGGGCACTTGCTTAGAGTTATCATGAGTCTGATGTTGCTGAACTTCAAATTGTACGATTAATAAGGATATACTTTATATTAATAAGAATGCTTTCCCGAGTATACAAACAAATCAACTAATTGACTTAAATGAGTGACTCTTTAAGCTGCGAGAGGAGAAAAGGAAATAATCAGAAGAAGGGGCTATCTCTGCATCTGTTTTTCCTGGGAGGAAGAAATTAAATATACTCTGCTGATAATTCTAAGTTTTCTTTTCCACAGGGCATCTGCTTGCCCCAGGAGCACCTTAGTCCTCGTTGGGGTAGCCATACTATCATAAAAACTATCATATTTCAACAAACCATGTCTGCAGACCTAAACAGCTATGTTAGTGGGTTAGATAAATGCAAGATCCATCTTGCTTTGTGCTTTGATGGTGACCTTTCCCTTTTTTTAATTCTTAAAATAATTTCTACCTCCCATAGTAGATGTGACTTTTCTTCACTATTTTAAGCAGCTGTGGGTTAAGTGATTCTGTTTAAGTCCTCCCTGTATTCCTTAGCACTTTTCACACTAATGTAATCTGTAACAAAATTAAACATGGGCTAAATTGAAGGGTCAAGTGACAGAGTGAAGGGGTTCGTCTACTTGGGTAATAAAGCCCAAAGCCACAGTGGTTCTTTATCTGTCCTGTTGGGAGCCCCTCTTGATTTTTTTTGTTGTTGCTTATGAGATTGACTTTTAATGTTTGCCTAATTCATGCAAAATACAAAAGTGGGAGTGCTCATGTGCCCTTTGCAGTTCAGTATAGAGCATGGAAATATTTTAATAAGGAAAGTTCAAATAAACCAAGGTAGATAATATCTTCTCATGTCTGTACCTGGCCTTCGGGAATTGATGTGTGTAATAAATATATATTATCAGGCAAGGCCTAACACGGATGGCTGTATCCTGCAGATACCAACTCAACATTGAAAAACTTTATCTCCACACTCCAATAAAAGCATGTTTCTCTTACTTGTCCTGTCAATTTAATGGTATTCCTATCCAACCTAGTTTTCTAAAAAAATGAACCTGACACACTTTACTAGTCCTCTTCCTCGAATTTTTCAAGTCCTGTTGAGTCTATCTTTAAAACATCTCTGAAGGGGGGGTGCCAAGGGCAACCTACGTAACCTAGACATCTGTACCCCCATAATATGCTGAAATAAAAAAAAAATCTCTGAAATTTCTCTTTTCTCTCCAGTCCTTTGCCATTATGACCTTTCACTACCTGGCTGTAGCATTCCCAACCTTCTCTTCAGCCATTCACAAACCTCGTTCTGTAAGTAGCAGCAATACACGCCTGCATTGTGCTTTTCTTCCCTGTCATAGAATGTTCATGATCTGCTTTTCTACCTGAAAGGTCCAGTTCAAATGTAGTTAAAAGGTTATCATCCTTGTCCTTTCTTCCCTCCCCACCTGATACCAGTCATCTGTCCTGACCTCTCTAACAATAGGGACAGCATTACAGTTGTGTTTGTGTCCCCAGCACATAGCACACAGTAGCTGGCATATAGACTTTGAACAAATGTGTGTTGCATTAACTTGACTATACTTGTATTTTTATCCTAGCTTATTCAAAGAAACTTACTTGGGTGCTAACTATTTTGAAACATACATCTGGACCACCACCTGTGAAATGTCATAGCAGAAGCACCTTACCCTTCCTGTCCTAGAGAGTTTGAGAAAATTACTTTTAAATAAATCATTAATTATTCTTCATTGGTTTTGCCTTTCTTATAGGTGCTTCTCATATCTGTCTGAGGCAAATTGCTTATCACAAATTAAGAAAACAGTTGTTTTAAGCTAAGTACATCTGAGGAGCCATATGATACTTGCCATTGACATAAAGGTTAAAAGCCAACAGTAAGCAGGTAATTATTGAGTACCTCTCATAGGCCAAGAAGGATGGCAGATAAGGGATATATCCTCAAAGGGCCTATGTGATAAGATAATAAGTAGGGAATTGGAGCCCTAAGAGATGCAGATAAACAGTTTTTTATTGTAACAGAAACGAGTTATCTGCAAAAAGTAGTGTCATGGCTCGGAAATTGTAAACTTTGTAGATGGGTTCCAGGCAAGAACAAAGTTCACAAGTACAAAATCCCTGGGACAGGAGCTTGTCTGAAGATCAGCAGGAAGGACAGTGTGGCTGGTACAGAGGGAGCAGGGTAATTTGGGATGAAAGCCAGGAGCCAAATGTAGGTCCTTGTGAGTAAGGGTAAGGTTGAGGTTATTTGGTTCTTCAGTTTTCACTAGCAAAGAGATGAGTCAAGCACCCAAGAGTTGCTCTTGTCTTCAGGGTGTTTATCAATTGGGAAGAAGTAGCTATGAAATCTTCTCTGGAGCAATATATTTCCTTGCTAGGCCTGGAATTATTCTTACAAGTATTTACTTCAATGCAGTGACTAGTACACAAAGTTACCACATTCTAGGAAATAAGACACCATGATTAAGAACTCGCAGAAACAATGTAAACAGACCTTGGAAGTATAGAGGAGTTTGGGGGAGTGATACAATCTGATGTAGTTTGCCTGGCACAACTTGGGATTTTCTGAAGAAGGATAACGTGCCCTTTTTTTTTTTTTTATACTCAGTGCCTCCTGGGCCCAAGCGCACTATGATCAGGCAGGGAAGACAAATGGTTAATTGAGATATGTTTGACACCTTGGTATGGTGGGGGTGATCAGGAGTGCTGGGTGAGTAAGGCAGAAACACTCCATACTAAGGGAGTCCAGGAGAGAATTCTAGCAGAAATGCTCAACTGCAGGATATTTGCCAGGCAAAGGTGGCAGCATGAAGTTGAGGGCATCTGAGACAAAGTACACAGCAAGTGCAAAGGCCCAGGGGTGAGAGAACAGTGTTGGGAGCATTGAATTTGGATGAAGGAGTGGTGAAAAAGAAAATAGTCAAGAGGGAAAACTCAAACTAGATCATGAAAGACCAGATTATAAAGTTTTGACTTGATCTTGGGAGCAGAGGGACCAATGGAATCAGTCTTGCACTTTAGAAAAATTACCTTTGGCTGTAGTTCAGAGAGGGCACTGGAAGGATCACAACTGGATGGAGAAGAAAAACCCAAGAGGCTTTTTCAGTAATCTGGACAAATGATGGTGTGAATCACACAGTATTAAGATGAAGAGATGTAATGGAACAGAATGGAGAATCCAGAAACAGTCAATTGGTCTTCAACAAAAGATGCCAAGACACTTCTAGTGGGAAAGAATATCCCACAGATGTCGCTAGAGCATATGGAAAGCTGTGTGCAAAAAAAAAAACCACTTACACTATACATAAAATTAACCTAAAATGAATCATAGACCTAAGTTAAGAGCAAAAACTATAACTTCTTTAAGAAAACAAGAGAAAATTGGGTCTGGGTTTGGCAAAGATTTCTTAACTATGACACAAATTATAAAAGAATTGATAAATGAGACTCAACAAAATTTAAAATTTAGGCTCTTCAAAAGGCAAACTAAACAGTCAAAGCAGAATATACTTGAAATTATATATCTGATAAAGGACTTAATATTTTGAATATTTTTTTAAAACTTAAAACTCAATAGCAAGCAAAACAACCCAATTAAGCAATGAGCAATATTTTTTTTATTAATACTCAAACTGGTAAGACTTACCCCCCAAAAATATAGGGATGGCAAATAAGCACATGAAAAGCTGCTCAACATCATTAATCATTAGGAAAATATAAATAAAAACAGCGATGAGATACCACTACACACCCACCACATTGACCACACCAAATTTCGACAAGGATGTGAAGCAGCAGGAATCTCCTACACCCCTGGTGGGAAATGAGAATCATATAACCACTTTGGAAAGTAGTTTGGCAGCTTCTTTAAAAGCTACACATACACCTACTATAAAAATTAGCCATTTCACTCCCAGGTATTTGCCCAAGAGAAAAGAAAGTATATGTCCACCAAAGGGCTTGTACACAAATGTTTGTATCAACTTTGTAACATCAAACTGGAAACGTCTCAAACGTCCATAAATAGGGGAATGCCTACCATGGAGTACTGGTCAGCAATGAAAAAGAACTGAACTATTGATGCATGCAACAAGGTCAACAAATCTCGATTATGCTGAGTGAATATAGCCAGGCCAAAAAATACATACTGTATGGTTTCATTTATATGAAATTCTAGAAAATGCATGTTTAGTTACAGTGACAGAAATCAGATGAGTGTCTAGGGGAATGGGATGGTGGGAGGGGGAGATTGCAAAGGGGCATGCACATACTTTTGGGCTGATACATGAGTTCATTATCTTGATTATCTTAATTTCATGGATGACAAATTCATCAAATTATACACTTTAAATATTTGTGGTTTATTGTACATTATACCTCAAACAAAAACAGTTAGGAAGCTTTTAGTAATAAAGGATGATGATGACCTGAAATGGTGAAGAGAAAGTAGAAAAATTCAACTGTAATAAACTTGTCAAAAATCACATAGCTTAAAAGTGATGGAGCTGGAATTTAAACCTAAGTCTGACTGACTCCAAAATCCATGCTCAAAGGCAGTATGCTTATACTTGGGATGACTCCCATATTTTTGGTTTGGACAACTGAGTGAATAGTAATACTTTCACCAAAGCACAAGGAGGAGAAGCAGGTATGGGAGAGATGTATTCCTCCACAGCACCAGTATGGTAGCTTACATAATAAATCAGTGAGCAGAGATGTGAGCTGGATTTTTTTAGACAGCAGTAATAATAAAATATTTAGTGCGATGTAATTTTACTTTGTGCATTAATTGCCTGTTAACTAACAGCTGGAAAGGAATTTAATATTTTCTAGCCCGATAACCTAACCAATGAATAAATTCTTTCTCAATGTCTTTGAAGTGATCACCCCAACGACCTTCACCGATAGGGATTAACCTAACTCAGAAAATTATTGCACTTTTGAATAAATCTGATTATTAGAAAATTATTTCTTTCAAGCTGAAATTTTTCTCCATACTGTCTGTTATGGATTGAATTGCATCCTCCAAAAAGATATGTTGAAGTCCTAACTCCTAGTACTTCAGAATGTGACCCATCTTGAAAATAGAGTCATTGCAGCTGTAATTAGTTAGGGTGAGATCATACTGGCATAGGGTGGGCCATTAATCCAAGGTATCTTGTGTCCTCCTAAGAACTGGAGAAGAGACACAGAAACACACACACTGGGAAGAGACCATGCAACAATGGAGTGATGCATTTACAAGCCAAGGAACACCAAGTATTGCTGGAAGCCACCAGAAGCTGGAAGAGGCAGGGGAAGATTCTCCTCTGCCTTTCGAGAGAGTATGGTTCTACTGACACCTTGGTATTGCACTTGCAGCCTCCAGAATTGTGAGACAGAAAATTTCTAGGTTTTTTTAAACCGTCTAGTTTGTGTACTTTGTTATGGTAGCCCTAAGAAACTGTTATAATACACACTGTCCATCTCTTTTTTCTGGTTCTGCGTTCTGGAGACACAATAAATCCTATTCCCTTTTCTAGATATTTCCAGAGGTTTTGAGAACATATTTTGTGGCATAATGAGGAAAACATCTCCTTCACTGTTTTTTTGCATGATACATTTTTAAATCCTTTCATCATTCTTTTGTAGGATCAAGATTTCCAAAGATACTTTAAAGTATGGTAACCAGAATTGATCTTACTACGTCATATAGTCTAATATACTAGAGAATGGAACTTGCTCTGTGCTTTAGGTCAAGGGTTTTCAAGCTGTTTCTCAAAGCCCTAAGAGCTCCTTGTACTTACCTCAGGGCCACACTTGACTATATTTCATATTGATATTCTGCAAAGGTTTGCATTAGGGAAAAGGGTTTGCTGTTTAAAACAAGCTTGAGGCCGGGCGCGGTGGCTCACGCCTGTAATCCTAGCACTCTGGGAGGCTGAGGTGGGTGGATTGCTCAAGGTCAGGAATTTGAGACCAGCCTGAGCAAGAGCGAAACCCCCATAGAAAGAAATTATCTGGATAGCTAAAAATATATATATAGAAAAAATTAGCTAGGTGTGGTGGCGCATGACAGTAGTCCCAGCTACTTGGGAGGCTGAGGCAGGAGGGTCGCTTGAGCCCAGGAGTTTGAGGTTGCTGTGAGCTAGGCTGACGCCACGGCACTCTAGCCCGGGCAACAGAGCCAGACTCTGTCTCAAAAAAAAAACAAGCTTGAAAAACATTACTTCTAATAACACCTAAAATCGAATTCACTTTTTTGGGGAGGCACATCACACATGATTTTGACTGGTAAAAGCCACGTGTTTCACTTTGGGTGTATCTGTGTATGTTGCTGGTTTTGGTTTTGCTTATTTGTTTGGGTCCCAAGTGAAGTACATTACTTATTTCTAAAACATTTCATCTCATTTGGTTCTACCATTCTTTTGAGACTTTTCGTTTGTTTTGTTTGTTTTTTCTGACCCCGTATACAACAGTGTTTTGTTTTCTTACTTCATCATGCAACATATTAGCTCTCCCTCCTATTCAATATCACATCCAAACACTCACTCTACATCTTTTCATTGTTTGAATAAGCAGAATAAAGACATAAGCCTACAGCATGCCATGTAGTATCTGCAGCTCAGCATATTATCCAAACATTGCAACTACTATCAAACCAATATTTTTCTATCAAACATCAAACCACTGTCTCTCAGCCATTTTTCTGTACAGTAGTCCCCCCTTATCCTCAGTTTCACTCTCCGCGGTTTCTGTTACTGGAGGTCAACTGTGGTCCGAAAGTAGGCGAGTACAGTACAGTAAGATATTTTAAGAGGGAGAGAGACCACATTCACATAACTTTATTACAGTATATTTTTATAATTGTTCCATTTTATTATTACTTATTAATCTCTTACTGTGCCTAATTTATAAAGTAAACTTTATCATAGATATGTATGTACAGGAAAAACATAGTATATACAGGATGTGATACTATAATATCTGTGTCTTCAGTCTTCCACTGGGGGTCTTGGAATATGTCACCTGTAGATGGGGGGTGGGCGGACTACTGTGTAACTTTAGCAAAGAAAAAAGATGCTGGCTCTTCTGGTGCAACTTGTTTTTGGTGAGCTCAAGCCGGTTTGAAACAGAAACTAAAAAATAGTCATCGAATGACTATTCAATTCTGAATTCCTCATACTGCTTCACATTTTCCGATCTTTTGAAATGTACACATTCCAGGCTGAGGAAAAAGGCTCTGGAGTGAGCAGGGCAGCTGCGGATGTGCTCCGCTCTGCTTTTCGTGAAAGAACTCGCTGGTGAGCCGCCGCGGTGCAGCAGCGATATCCCCCAACCGCAGCTCTTCAGGGTCCGCCTCAGTGTCAGAGCCAAGGCCACACCCTTCCCAAGCAGTCCCTAGCCGGTGACTGAGCGTGGTGGAGGCCTCGCCGTTTCTGTCCAGCGTGGGCCTCTCTAACAGGTAAGGCTCACTTTAGACCTTCCCATTGGGTTGGTGAGACCTTGTAAGATCTGTGTCTCAGTCCGAAGCTCTGCCTGCCCAAGTTGCCTTCCTCCCCTCTTTCCCTTCACAGGCTTCAGATCTTCATCATGGTGTGATTTCCCCAGCCCAACTGACCCTCAGGAATCCAGAATAGACCACACAGGCATCTCTTATGGATTTAGACTAGAAGAAAATTATAATTTTGCGTGAGCATAATTTTTTCCAAGAAGTGATGTTAAAATTCCTTAGAGATAATTCCTAGTTATGAATATGGTTTCTTTTTTTTTCTTGTGACACCTTGTCTAAGAATATGAATGTAGTTTCTATATCAGAAAAGAATTTTTGGAGGACTTTTCTTCTGTAGTATGTAAGAAGAATTGAGGGTGAATACATACAGCTGAACAGGAGCAAAAATAACAATACCTCTAGAAATTTGAATTAAGTCAAAGAAATTTACTGGGCTTCAAGCTTGAAGTGAGCAATGTTTTTTTGCTCATGCCTGTAATCCTGGCACTTTGGGAAGCCAAGGCAGGAGGATCTCTTGAACCTAGGAGTTTGAAACCAGCCTGGGCAACATAGTAAGACCCCGTCTCCACAAAAAATTTGAAAAAATTAGCCAGGCATGGTGGCATGTGCCTGTAATTTCAGTTACTTGGGAGGCTGAGGTGGGTGCATCACTTGAGCCTAGGAGTTCAATGTTGCAATGAGCTATGATGACACCACTGTAGTCCAGCGTGGGCGACAGAACAGGACCCTGCCCCCCTCCCAAAAAAAAAAAGAAACTGAGGCTGGGCGCGGTGGCTCACGCCTGTAATCCTAGCACTCTGGGAGACCGAGGCGAATGGATCGCTCAAGGTCAGGAGTTCAAGACCAGCCTGAGCAAGAGCGAGACCCCGTCTCTACTAAAAATAGAAAGAAATTATCTGGACAACTAAATATATACATATATACAGAAAAAATTAGCCG
>CAUYSK010043766.1:0-15372 GCA_963575035.1 Avahi laniger | reverse complement strand
AAAAATTAGCCGGGCATGGTGACTCATGCCTGTAGTCCCAGCTACTTGGGAGGCTGAGACAGTAGGATTGCCTGAGCCCAGGAGTTTGAGGTTGCTGTGAGCTAGGCTGACGCCACGGCACTCGCCCCAGGCAAGATAGTGATACTCTGTCTCAAAAAAAAAAAAAAAAAAAAAACTCTGAAGTATATATTTCACTGGAAAAGTTCAGAAAAGAATAGTCATTAACATATCTTGGGGCTCGGAAGCCAATACCTCAAAATACGGCACTTTGACATGCTAAACTGAAGAAGAAGGCTCACATTCTCTCTAACCTTTCTCCCCCTGTCTCTCAGTCCTCTGTCTCTCCCAAAGCACAAGATGAAGTTGTTCTTTCAAGTTTCCATATCTGCCTAAAGTCTGGACCCACCAAAGAAAAAAACAATTACCCCTGGTCCCATCCCTGAGTTTTCATTACTGAAGACATGTTGCAGAAAGAAAGACTGAAGTCTGTCAACACACCCAGATAGTCTTGTCGCAAAAAACGTTTTTTGCTTTCCAAGTCAACAGACTTTATCTCAGGCCATTGTATATTCTTCAGGCCCATTGAATTCCCCTAAAAATTATTTACTATCCCCCTACAATTATGCATACTTCCCTATTTCCCTTTCCTATAAGAAGAAGACTATGCAAGCATCTGTACTCCATTGCATGGTAGGGTAATCATGCTGTGACTCCCCCCGGCCCTGGCCATGTACGCATATTTATATACTTTTTCTCCTATTAATCTGCCTTTTGTCAGTTGATTTTTAGCAAATTTTCAGTGGGTAAAGGGGAAGTTTCCCCTTGGCCCCTACAGTTTGGACACTGTGAACAGGATAGCAAAGCCACTCTGCTCTTCTGGAAGCCACAGTCAAGGAAACCCAGGCCCTGACAAGCCAACAGAAGGGTAACTCTCTGGAATTCAGTCAAGCAGATGGTAAAAATGATTGTCTCTTTTTCCTCTCTAAAATCTTTATTAATAGGAGAAAAAGATTTGTGTGCCTAATCTTGGGTGTAGACATTTTGGTGTGAATATTTATTTGTATTGTTTGGTCCTTTTCCTTCCAGAAATAGTCTTTTCCTTTTTTTTTGTCTTTCTGTGTTGTTATGTCATAAAGAGGGGTACCGTAGGGTAGAACACAGGCCTAAAACTCCTATAAGCCTATTATTGAAGACGGCCCTGCAGACTGGTCAGTTTTGGGGTTCTGACCAGACTGGCATCTATTTAGTTAAACTTTGCTTTGGGGCTTCAAAATGAAAACTGGATGAGGTTTCCCTCACATCTTGTTTTGTGTACTTGAGAGCTTGACTTGTTAACAGGTGGGAGCACATTCTCTTGGTCTCCGTCATTTGGGGGGCATGATTTTTGGGTCACATCTAGTGACCAGTTTGGAAATGACTGGGAACCTGAGAAATGTAAGATTTTAAGCAGCTCCTTCTTTGTTCTGAATATGCCAAGCTCTTGGAAAAGATTTTTTTTAATAAGTCCCATCCATAAGGGATTTTTGTTATTTTAATCCATCTTGCCTAGTTAGTCCTGGGAAAGTCCCATCCCAGGAGGGCCTACCCAGTGTCACAGATTAATAGATCTGTAAGTGATAGCATCTCATAAATTTGTGGAATACTACAGAAATGATGCACACAAACACCTACCCTAACCATCTGTGGCAACAAGAGTCTTTTGCTATCTTAGATAATTCCTGAGAGTGATTTTTTGGGGGATCATTAAGACTGCCTCTTCTACACTTTCTCTAGGAACACTTCTTGCTTACGTGGTAGAAACTTATTCTAAACTTGGAAAATTACCTACTGGGCTTTCCATGAAGAGGTTTATTAGAAATTGAGTTACTATTGGAATAAGTACACCACTGGAAATTTTCATCATCAGTGGCCAATATATGGATCTTTTAAATTAGAAAAAGCCCTAAGTTAAAAATAAAAGATTTTATAGATCTCTCATTGTAAATAGTTGCCTTATTTGGATTTATGGGAGAATCAAACAGGTTATTAAGTATGAAATGTCTGATCTCCTTAAATACTAAGCTTGGCAGTTTGAGATCTCTGACATTTCACTTTGACATTTCTTATTTTAATTTTATTGTGAAGGTACATCCTCAGTCTTTCAAATATACATTTTGGCTTGTGATTATCTTTCAAATTTTTTTAGAGAAATTTTTGTGAAACCATGGGTAAGTAAAAAGTTCGTGTTATTTTCGAATATGAGTTTTGTCATGGAACCAAAACAGTGCAGATAGTTCAAAATATCAATGAAGTGTTTGGAAAGGGTGTGACTAATGAACAAACAGTACATTGATGTTTAGAGAAGTTCCATTCTGGTGATTTTAATCTTGAAAATGAGCCACGTGGGTGACCTGAGACCAAGATGGATAATGATGACCTGAAAGCTGTAGTGGAAGCAAATCCATCCCAACCTATGTGTAAATTAGCAGCAAGGTTTGACGTTACTATTCCAACAATATTGGACCATTTGAAACAAATGGGCAAGGTAAAGAAGCTGGACAGATGGGTCCCACATAAATTAAAACAAGCATCAGAAGAGAAATTGTCTCAGAGCTTGCCTTCTTTGCTGTCACAACATAAAGGCAAACCATTTCTACACCGTATCATTACAAGTCATGAAAAATGGATTTTTTTTGACAATCACAAGCATTTGGCACAATGGTTGAATAAAGGTGAAGTGCCAAAACACAGACCAAAACCAAATATTCATCAAAAAAAGCTAATGGTGTCTGTTTGGTGGTCCAGTGCTGGTGTTATCCACTACAGCTTCATGAAAACTCGTCAATCAATTACAGCAGATGTCTAATGCAACCAATTGGATGAAATGATGAGGATGGTTTTGATTAAGCAGCCAAGATTACTCAATAGAGAAAGGCCAATTCTCTTGCAAGACCACATGTTGCAAAAAACAACACTGCTCAAACTACAGCAGCTGGACTTAGAAACTCTCTGTCATTCACTGTATTCATTAGACCTTGCATCACCTGACTACCACTTCTTCCAGGCTTTGGACCACTTCTTGAAAGGAAAATTATTCAATTCTCAACGAGCTATGGAAAACGCCTTTCACAATTTCATCAACACTCGCTCTCCAGTCTTCTATGCTGCTGGCATAAGCAAGCTACTGTTAAGATGGCAAAACTATGTCCGTAGTTTAGGTGCATACTTTGATTAATGGCACTGCTTCTTGTTTGTGATAGAATAAACTACACTTTTGATTCGAAATCGGACATTTCATATTTAATGACCTATACAAGAAAGACACATAGTGCTGTAGCTAGACTTGGAAATTCTCTTAACAAAATTAAAGTGCAAAAACCTGATGTAAAACAAAGTAAAAATTCTTTGTATACTCAGAGTACCTGCTTTGGATTCCCTATGGGATTTACAGAAAAAGGCACTCCACTCTGTAGCCTAGTGATTAGGATTCTGTGCTTTCACTGCTGTGGTCCAGGTTTGATTTTTGGTGAGGAAATCAGACCCTGAAGATGTTAAGTCTTTTAACTCAGACGAAGAAACATTTATTTTAAAAAATTGGTTTGATATTTATGTGACTCTTTGCTTTTTGGTGCACCCATTTGTTATTGATACTTTTCCTTTCCATGGGCAGCTTTTGATTTCCTGTCCTCTATCATCGGTGGGACACATGGGACTTTTGACCCTTTGTATGCAGATAGTCAGTTGAAAAGCTGAAGTCCTAGAGAACATAGCTGGACAGAAACATGAACTATACTTCATTTGGGACTGATAAAACTCGCATTTATTTGAACCATCTTTGTGGTGGTTCTGGATCTTTTGAGAACTGATTTGCACCTCTTTGGAGATGCTTCATGCATCCTTGATTATGTCATAACCTTGGTTAAGACTTATTGCTTTTGGTGAATCACTTGGGAAGGTATCTTTATTTTAAAGAAAAAAAGAAAGAAAAAAATTCAAAAGCCAGCAATATTGGCCATTTGTCCTAGTTAAAATTTGAGGATAAGAGATTTTAAAAAGTTTTTTTTAAAGAACCCTTTAGTCAAAATTTAATTTAATTAAAAGCAGTTTAATTAAAAGCAGATGTTCAGGATATATATATGTATATATTATGTATATATTAATATGTATATATTATGTGTGTGTATGTGTGTGTGTATACATATATATATATATATATAAAGTCCTTTCTACTTTTTTCTTTTAAATCTTTTTTTTTCCGGAATGTTTTTCAGTAAACTGAAACCTCTTTTTAATTATATATTTGGTCCCTGTGTTTCCTTTCTTCTTTTCATGATTTCTGCTGAGAAAAATGTAAAACATCATTGGTCTTTTGGAAAGTGTAAACTCTCCTTAAATTGGCTTTTCTAAGGCTTGTTCTTCCATTTATTTCTACTTCTCTTTTTTTTGCCACCTTTTATACCACATAAAGAAATCTAGAAAAGACTTACAGTAATTCTGATACCCCCTGAGGAACACACACAAAAAAGGAAATCACAGAATTCCTTTTTGGGGTCCTCTGTTTTCCTTGCAGAGCTTCAGTTGTCATGGAATTTTCCTCTCAGATCTAAAGCTCTGCTCCCTTTTGCATTGTGTTATCTGATCTCTTTGGCTTTGGGGGGGTACCAGGGGACACTACAGTACTTTGTACTATGAGAGAACATTTAATCTTTGTGTGTGAGATGGCTGGTTGGTCACTGGCATGGGTTGCAGTTTTGGAGGTGGCTGATAGTGGTTCTTTGCAGTGAATTTTTATTATGGCAGAGGGAATCTTCATTTCTTTGCACATTTAGATAAGAAAGGAGTGGTTTTAACACTTGGAGGTTATGGAAACATTCATTACTGAGGGATAAGACTTCTGTGGTGGATGAGGTAATCACAGAGTAGGCTAATTGGCATTGAGTCTCCCACTTGCCTCAAGATAATGTCCATGTAGTGAGATTCACTGTGGGAGCATTGCATGGCTCGGTCTCATGGTGTATTTCTCTTTTGGAGGGCCTGGGATTCAGTGTAAAAATAGGATCCTTGATTTGTGGAGATCTAGCTTTGTCTGTTTTTGACATGTTTAAACTTTAGGCACTAAAAACTGCAAATTCTTTTTTGGCCCTAACTATTTATGCACTCCACCCTGAGCTCAGTTATCCAGTCAGAAAACGGAGACTAAATTAGAAGCTACCTACCTAAATGAGATTGGTCTCCTTTTAA
Source organism: Avahi laniger (assembly GCA_963575035.1). Classification (NCBI taxonomy): domain Eukaryota; kingdom Metazoa; phylum Chordata; class Mammalia; order Primates; family Indriidae; genus Avahi; species Avahi laniger. Next base: position 10,152 of record CAUYSK010043766.1, on the reverse strand, counting down.
AATCCTATGGTAAATTCTTATGATTTTGTTACCTTGGCATCCATCTTTAATCTTTCTCTAACACAGCCAAAATTCCTTCTTAAAAAGAGTTTGAATTCTTTCTATGTGCTTTGAAATGTAAATTTACCACCCTATTTTCTCTAAAACTCAGTAAGAGCTTCTGCCATATGGGACAGAAAAACTTTAACTTGTTCCATTTACAGAGGCCCAGTTTAATTCAACTGTTCTTCTAAACTAGTGAATTTTACCTACTTTGTGACTAAAATTTTAAATTAAAACTATAAGATCTTTATTTGTGTTTGTATTTTTATGCATACATGAATTCATGTTTGTATTTGTGCATTATCTACATGGTGTCAAATTGACTTACAAATAAATGAGTATTTATAAATTAACTAGCTCAAGTGCTTTTCAAGTTCATGTGACTTTAGTAATCTTTGGTAAATGAAGATAGCTTTGAAGTTGTTGGCAAAATAAAATGAGAAAGTCTTTAGAATAGTCACTATTAAATTTAATTTTAGATATTTTTGGTTGGCCCTACTGGTCAGACAAATTAATGCAGTCTTGGCTGGATGTTTTAAGGTTCTAAAACTGTTCCTTCTGTGATATTTTTTACCCTTGCTTAATTTGTCTATGAGCTTATGTCTTTGGTTTTGAGACTTTATATTCTGAGGTCTAGACAAGTGGCCATGAAAAGACCTGGAGACATATGTGTGTCCACAGGGCCTGGGCCACCAGGGACAGGGCAGTGCCATGCCCAGTATGTCCTCCATGGCCCATCTGTGCCTCTTGGCCGTGCTGGGAATGGTCAGATCCTCCAGGCATTGTCTTCACAGCTCTGTCCTCTGTCCTGGACTCTGCCCCTGGTACATAATAAGTAAAATTGCTTACTTCCTAGTTTTTCCCACCATAAGTTAAGGTTATTAAGAGTTATTATTGTAATTAATATATGTAACTAAAACTATTATAGATAAGAAAAACAATTCTATGTGGAAAGTGTATTAAAAACTTAGGATGTGATTTTGGTGAGGAAAGCTGTAAGAAAGACACAGTTGTTAAAGAAAAAGTAATTTTATTCTTTAAACTAAGTGATAAAGGAGGCACAAGTTATCAAAATCTGTGGGACATAGCTAAAGTAGTCCTGAGAGGAAAATTTATATCCATAAATGCCTACACCCAAAAGACAGCAGATCCCAAATCAACAATCTATTAAATTATCTCAAAGAACTGGAAAAAGATGAGCAAACCAATCTCAAACCCAGCACAAGAAAAGAAATAACAAAGATCAGAGTATAACTAAATGAAATTAATAAACAAAAAACTACACAAAAGATTAATAAAACAAAAAGTTGGTTCTTTTTGAAAAAATAAACAATAGACATGCCTCTTGCTATATTAACCAAAAGCAGAAAAGAAATGACTCTAATAAGCTCAATCAGGAATGAAAACGAGAAATTATAACTGATACCATGAAAATACAAAATATCATCTATGAATACTACAAAAACCTCTATGCACATAAACTTGAAAACACAGAGGAAATAGACAAATACCTGAAAACGTAGCCTCCCTAGGCTCAGTCAGGAAGAAATAAAATTCTGTGAAGAATATCATTGATATTTTAATAGGGATTGCATTAGGTCTATATAACATTCTGGGTAGTATGGATATTTTAACAATATTATATCTTCCAATCCATGAACACAAAATATATTTTCAATTATTTGTGTCATCTTCAATTTTTTTAATCAAAATTTTATACGTTTCAATGCAGAAATCTTTTAACTTCTTGGTTAAGTTTATTCCTAGGGATCTTTTTTTTGTATCTATTATAAATGGAATATTTTTCTTGATTTCATTTTAAGTATGTTCATTGAGTGTATAGAAATGCTACTGATTTTGGATGTTGATATTGTATCCTGCAAATTTACTTAATTTTTTCATTAGTCCTAAAAGTCCTTTTGTGAAATATTTAGGAATTTTTTAAATATATAAGATCATGTTATCTACAAAAAAGAGTAATTTGACTTCTTCCTTTCTAATTTGAATGCCTTTTATTAATTTCTCTTGCCTAATTACTCTGACTAGACTGCTAGTACTATGCTGAATATAAGTGGTGAAAGTGGGCATCCTTGTCTTTTTCCTGATCTTAGAGGAAATCCTTTCAGCCTTTCCCCATTTAATGTAATGTTAGCTATGAGTTTGTCACATGTGGCCTTTATTGTATTGAGGTATATACCTTCTATACCTAGTTTGTTAAGAGTTTTTATTAATATTATAAAGAGATGTAGGCAGGGCGTGGTGGCTCACGCCTGTAATCCTAGAACTCTGGGAGGCCGAGGCGGGCAGATTGTTTGAGCTCAGGAGTTCGAAACCAGCCTGAGCAAGAGCGAGACCCTGTCTCTACTAAAAATAGAAAGAAGTTAATCAGACAACTAAAAATATATAGAAAAAATAAGCCGGGCATGGCGGTGCATGCCTGTAGTCCCAGCTACTCGGGAGGCTGAGGCAGGAGGATGGCTTGAGCCCAGGAGTTTGAGGTTGCTGTGAGCTAGGATGACACCACAGCACTCTAGCCCAGGCAAAAAGAGTGAGACTCTGTCTCAAAAAAAAAAAAAAAAGAGAGAGATGTTAAAGTTTGTCAAATGCTTTTTATGCCTTTATTGAAATAATGATAGTTTTTGTTTCATTCTTTTTTTCTGTTAATGTGGTATATCATATTTATTGATTTGCATATGTTGAACCTTCCTTACATCCTAGAAATAAATCCTGCTTGGTCATGCTGTACGATCCCTTTAATGTGCTTTTGAATTTAGTTTAGTAGTATTTTGTTGATGATATCTGCATCTATTTTCATCAAGGATATAGGCCTGTCATTTTTATTTCTTGTAGTGTCCTTGTCTGGTTTTGGCGTCAGAGTAATTCTAGCCTTATAAAATTAATTTAAAAGTGTTCCATCTTTTTCAATTTATAGAAGAGTTTAGGAAGTATTAGCATTACTTCTTCTATAAATGTTTACTAGAATTTAGCAGTGAAACCATCTGGTACTTGGTTTTGCCTTGCTGGAAGATTTTTGTTTATTTATTTAGTCTCCTTACTTATTTTGTGCGGAAAAAAGTTTAGAGTGTTGAACATTTGTATTAAGAAAAAAGAAACATCTCAAATAAACAATCTAACTTTACATTTCAAAGAACTAGAGAAAGAAGACAAACTAAGTCCAAAATTAGAAAAAGGAAATAAATAATAAAGATTAGAGAATAAATTCATTAAATAGAAACTAGAAGAATAATAGAACAAATCAACAAAAATGAGGATTGATTTTTTGAAAAGATAAACAAAATTAGCAAATCTTTAGCTAAACTAAAAAAAGAAGACTCAAATAAACAAAATCAGAGATGAAAGATCAGACATTAAAACTGATACCATGGGAATACTAAGAAACATAAGAGACTACTATGAGCCAACAAGTTGGATAACTAAGAAAAAAACTCATCAATTCCTATAAACACACAGCCTACCAAGGCTGAATCAATAATCATCAAACTGAGAATAGTATAATTACTCCAATTAAAAGAAAGAGATTGTCAAACTTTTTCAAATAACAGAAAGATTCAAATAGGTTAAAATTAAAGTGATGAAGAGTGATATATCATGGGAACACTAATAAAATGAAAGCTGGAGTACCTACATTAATTTCAGTCAAAGCAGGCTTCAGAATAAGAAAAGTTACCAGGATAGAAAGAGGCATTAAATAATAATAAAGGGGTTAATTCTCGGAGAAGATATACCAATCATTTTAGTATATGCTCTTAACAACAAATTATTAAAATACATAAGGTAAAAACTGATAGAACTGCAGGGTTAAATAGACAAATATTATTATATTGTTATACTAGTTTGCTAGACCTGTTAAAATATTAAAGACAGCAGCTCAAATGACAGAAATTTATTTTTTCACAGCTCTGTATGCTAGAAATACAAGATCAGGGGTTGGCTTCTGGTGAGGTCTCTCTTTCTGGCTTACAGATAGCCACCATTTTGCTATGTTTTCAAATGGCCTTTTCTGTGTATGTACATATCCCTGGTGTGTTTTCCTCTTCTTATAAAGACAACAGTCATATTAGTCAGTGTTTTTTAGAGAAGCAGAACCATTTGGAGATATATATATATATTTATATATAGATAGATAGATATGATTTATTATAAAGTATTGGTTTACACAGTTATGAAGGCTGAAAAGTCCTGTAATCTATGGTCCAAGGAGACCCAGGAAAACTGTAGTTCAAATGTCTGATAGCCTAAGAGCCAAGGGTGTAAATTCCAGTCCAGGTCTAAAGGCCTGAAAATTAAAATCCTCCAAGGTATGAAAGCATCAATGCTCCACTTTAGCTGTCAGGCAGAGAGCTAATTCAATCTTCTGCTGCCTTTTTGTTCCATTCATTCCCTCAACAGATTGAATCATGCCCACTCACATTGTTCAGAAATCTCTGTTTTACTCAGTTCATCAATTAAAATGCTAATTTCTTCCTGAAACATGCTTATAGACACACCAAGAAATAATGTTTAACCTGCTGTTTAAAAATTCTGTAGGCCAGTCAAGATAGCACATAAAATTAACCATCACATCAGTCATATTGGATTGAGGCCCAATTACATGACCTCATTTAACCTTAATTACCTCTTTAAAGGTCCTATCTCCAAATACAGTCACATTTTATTGTATACTGGGTAATAGGACATCAACGCATGAATTTTGGAGTGACAGAATTTACTCGATAACAATTGGAGGCTTCAATATCCTTCTATCAGTAATTGACAGATTTATTAGGCAAAAAACCTGCAAGATCTAGTTGAATTAAATAGCCTTATCAATCAGCTGGATGCAATTGACATTTATAGGATTCTTTATCCAACAATAGCAAAAAAGCACATTTATCTCAAGCTCACATGGAACATTCAGCAAGATAGACCACATTCTGGATTATAAATTACACCAGGTACACAAGACTCATTCAACATTTAAAAATCAGCCAATTATAGTCAACTGATCTTTGACAAAGGATAAAAGGTAATTCAATACAGAAAATGTAGTCTTTTCAATAAATGGTGCTGGAACAACTGGATTTCCTTATGAAATAAAATGAATCTACACACAGAATTTATATCTTTTACAAAAACTAAATCAAAAATAATCATAGTCTTAAATGTGAAACATAAATCTGTAACACTTCTTAATGAAAACATAGGAGAAAATCTAGGTGAAATTGGGTTTGTTGATAAATTTTTAGATACAATACCAAAAGCATGATCCACAAAAGAAAATATTAATAAGTTGGGCTTTATTAAAATTGAAAACATCTCTCCTGTGAAAGAAAATATTGAAAAATTTAAAATACAAGCCATAGACTGTGAGGAAAGTTTGCAAAAAATATATCTGATGAAGGGTTCATGTCCTATTATACAACAAACTCTTAAAACTCAATATGTCAGCAAGAAAACCAATTAAAAATGAGCAAAAGATCTGAAAAGACATTTCATCTGAAAAGAAAATATATGGAAGAGGTATAATCATATGAAAAAAGTCTCAACATCATTTGTTGTTAGAGAATTACAAATTAACAGAATGAGATGCGAGTACATAAATATTAGAAAGGCTAATGTTTATAAAACTAATAACACCAATCCCTGGAGAGAAAATGGAAAAACAGGGATTCTCATTCATTGGTGGTGGGAATCAAAATGATACAGCCACTTCGGAAGATGTTTTTAGTTTCTTATTAACATAATTTTACTATATCATCTAGCTATAATAATCCTAGGTATTTACCCAACCAATTTGAGAATTTATGCCCACAGAAAAACCTGCAAGTGATTATTTGTAACAACTTTATTCATAATTGCCCAAAACTGGAAACCATAAAGATGTCCATGAATAGATGAATGGACAAATAAGCTCTGTTACATCATTAATACAATGGAATGTTATTCAGAGATAAAAATAAATTAATTATCAAGCCACAAAATGATATGAAGAAAATTTAAATGTATATTGCAAACTAAATGACGCCAGTGTGAAAGACTACATACTCTAAGATTCCAATATATGACATTCTGAAAATGACAAAGCTATAGATATGGTAAAAAGATCGGTGGTTTCTAGAAATTTAGTGAAAGGTTGAAAAGGTCAAACATGAGGGAATTTTTAGGATTATGAAATTATTCTTTCACATGGGTAATAATGGATACATGACATTATGAATTTGTCAAAACGCATTGAACTTTACAGCATAAAAAGTGAACTTTAATGGCTGTAAACTGTTCAGAATATACAAGGATGAGATGAAGATTGTGGGAAAATAGTAACTGAATTATAAATGTATGAAATATCCTCATAGTAGAGGGTTGGAGAAAAGCTGCAGATCTAAGTAATTTTAGAAATGAATACAGTAAGACTAAAGACCAAGAAACTGTATATAATCACTCTACTCTAATTGATAAAACTGTTCCCCATGAGGATATGGGTTAACTAATACTGCTATACATGTATACTGGAATTTAAGCGTTGATGGCAAACAATGGGAACTGGGTTTCTCACTGTTGGAATAACAGGTTTCAAATAAGGAAGCATAGAATGCTAGAATGGTCCATATGGTAATGCATTAGGGTAGCAGTCATCAATATGAACTCACATATTATTTAATATAGGTAACAAATGATATATACATGCATATGTGTATAAATACGTGTCTTAGTATACATTTGTCTACTATATATACACACACACATTTGTATAATACAAGGGTTAGTATACAAATGTATATCTCTTTGCTTTTTCAGTTGAGAGGGTCTTGAAGCAAGGACTCTACAAGTCCAGTCTCTGTAATTTGAGCAGCATTGTTTGTGCAACATGTGGTCAAGTGTTGTCTTGCAAGAGGATTTGCCTGTCTCTATTGACCAATCTTGACTGCTTCATAGCAAGCATCCTCATTGTTTTATCCAATTGGTTGTAGTAGCCTTCTGGTATATTTGATTGACTAGATTTTATGAAGCTGTAGTGGATAATACCAGTGCTGGAACACCAAATAGACACCATTAGCTTTTTTTGATGAATGTTTGGTTTTGGACTGTGTTTCACACTTTATCTTTATCCAGTCATTGTGTCGAACACTTGTGATTGTCAAAAAGAATCTATTTTTCATCACATGTAACAATACAGTGTAGAAATGGTTTGCCTTTATGTCGTGACAGAAAAGAAAGGCAAGCTTTGAGGTGACTTTTCTTTTGATGTTTGTTTAATTTATGTAGTACCCATCTATCCAGCTTCTTTACCTTGTTTATTTGTTTTAAATGTTCTAACATTGTTGGAATATTAATGTCAAATCTTGTTGTTACTTTCTGCCTAGGTTCAGATGACTTCACTTCCACTACAGTTTTTAGTTTATCATTATCCACCTTGGTCTCAGGTTGTCCACATGGCTCATTTTTAAGATTGAAATTATTAGAACAGAACATTTTTTTTTTTTTGAGACAGAGTCTCACTGTGTTGCCCAGGCTACAGTGCTGTGGCGTCAGCCTAGCTCACAGCAACCTCAAACTCCTGGGCTCAAGCAATCCTTCTGCCTCAGCCTCCTGAGTAGCTGGGACTACAGGCATGCACCACCATGCCCGGCTAATTTTTTCTATGTATTTTTAGTTGTCCGATTAATTTCTTTCTATTTTTAGTAGAGACGGGGTCTCGCTCTTGCTCAGGCTGGTCTCGAACTCCTGAGCTGAAACGATCCTCCCACCTCGGCCTCCCAGAGTGCTCCCAGGCCTCCCAGGATTACAGGCGTGAGCCACCACGCCCGGCCAAGAACAGAACATTTTAAACCATCAACATATTAGCCACATCCTTTCCAAACACTTTGTTGATATTTTGAGCTATCTGTATTGTATTGGTTTTATGATGGAACTCATGTTCGAAAATAATATAAATTTTTGACTTATCTATGGTTGTACAAAAATTGTCCTAAAAAAATTTGGAAGATAATCACAAGTCAAATGTGCATTTGAAAGAATGAGGATGTGCCTTTATAATAAAAATAAAACAAGAAGTGTCAAATTGAAATGTCACAGATATTAACTATCAAACTTAGTACTTAAGGAAATTAGACATTTCATCCTTAATAACCTAAATATATAAATGGCTAATAAGTACTTAAAATATTCAGCATCATTATTTATCAGAAAACTCAAAATTACAATGAGATTCAGACAAATATCTCATAAACATTTAGAATAGGTCTAATAGTAATCACAAATAACTGTCCAAATGTTCTTCAAGTGGTGATTGCATAGACGCACTGTGGTATATCCATACAATGGAATACTATTCAATAATATAAATGAATAAATTTATCGATACACGCAAAAACATCAAAGATTCTCAAAACATTATCCTAAATGAAAAAGCTAGTCTCACAATGTAACATGCTATATGATTTGATTTATTTGTAATTATTAATAAGATAAAATAATAGCTATGGAGAATAGATCAGTAGTTGTCACAGGTTGGGAGAGGGGAGAGGATAGAACTATGAAGGAATAGCATAACAAAAATTTTCGAGAATGAGGAAACTGTTCTATTTCCTGATACAGTAGTGGCTACCCAAATCTATACATGTGATATAATTTATAGAACTGTCTATAGAAAAATGTCAATTTCACTATTTGACACTTTAGATAATAGAATTTTAAAAATGATGAGAAAACACTAAATTCCCACTAAAAGAGACAAACACAATTAAAAATACCCAATGTAAGTGAGAATGTAAAGGAAAGGTAACTCTCGCACATTGCGTATGGGAATGTAAAAGAAGTGGTACAACCTTTGTTAGTTTGTTAGTTTTTTAAAACAGTTACAATACACACACTTATAGCCAGGAAGTTCTACTGTAGCTATTTATGCAAAAGGAATGAAAACATATGTCTGCAAAAGGACTTTGACATGAATATCAACATCATATTCTTTCATAATTGCCACAAACCAGTAAAAACAAAAATATCCATCTATAGGTGATAGCACTGTAGCATATTATTATCATGGACTATCACTCACTAATAAAAATTTGATTCTTATTGGTACAACAACATTGATGAATCTTAAAAACGTTGTGATTAGTGAAAGTGGTGAGGTGTGAAACATATGTCATATGATAACATTCACATAAAGTCCTCAAACAGGCACAACTAAGTTATTGTGACAGAAATCAACTCCCTGATTGCCTGGGGAGAAAGAAATGGACTTCACAAAACACAAAGGACCTTTCTGGTGTTATTAAAATGTTCTTGTCTCTGTGTGGTGATTCTTAATTATACCAAATTGTCAAAATTTGCAGAACTATGTACTTTGAAATTGTGGTGATAATTGTATATAAGATAGACCTCAATAAAAAAATTGATTTAAAATGATCGATTTAGGGTATGAGAAATTAAAATCCAAATTTAACTCAGATGACATTCCCCACCTATCATATCAGCAAAAGATCAACAATATGATCCAGCAGTGAGGCTGCAGGGAAATGGGAAATCTCAGATATTGGCTGGTGGGAATATAAAATATTACAATCAATATTAGGGAGAATTAGATAATATTTAACAAAATTACGTATGGATTTGTCCTTTAATTCAACAATCTCACATCTAGAAATGTAGTCCAAGATACACTGATAAAATATCAAAAGTTATATTCTATTCCTTGCAGCAGTACTTGTAATAGTAAAAATATGGGTTTAAGACAAATCTACATCAATAGGTGACTGATTGAATAAATGATGGTACATCCATATAATTGTATATTATACAGCCATAAAATGAAATGAACAAAACCTTTTTATACTGTGATATGGAGACCTTAAGTATATATTATTGAGTAAAAAAAGAAAGGTGAAAAGGGATTCTTTCCCCCAGTGTATACTTTTGTCTGCCTTGTCAAAGATTAGATGACCATATGCAGATGATTTCACCTCTGGATTCTCCATCCTGTTCCAAAGGTCTACGTCTCTATTCTTGTGCCAGTGCCGTGCTATTTTAGTTACTATAGCTTTGTCGTAAAGCTTGAAGTCTGGTAGACTGATACCTCCCAGTTTGTTCTTTTTGCTTAAGATTGCTTTG
>CAUYSK010043765.1:0-10401 GCA_963575035.1 Avahi laniger | reverse complement strand
GAATGTGATTAGGTTGTGAAGGCAGAGCCCTCATGAATAGGATTAGTGTCTTTGTACTAGAGACCCCAGAGAGATGCCCTCCCCATTCCCTCAGGTCTGTTCAGGCTGCTTTCTATGAGGCAGCAGCCCCTTACCAGACACGGAATCTGCTGGCACCTTGATCTTGGAGTTCCCTTTCTCCAGAACTGTGAAAAATGAGTTTCTATAATGTATAAGCCACACGGTCTATGGTATTTTGTTATAGCAGCCTGAACAGACTAAGACAACATATATACACAAAAGATACATGGAAAAATGTTAACAATTGTTGAATCTTGGTGGTGGGTTTACTGTAATGATATGTACTGTGCTATATTTTCAACTTTTCTCTATGTTGAAAATTATTTGTAATAATTATTAAAAATTCAAAAGTATAAATTATTTTGAAAAGTGAGGTCAGAATTATAGATATTAATAAACTATCATTTATTAAGTATTTATAATGCTCCCTGTGTGTATACATATGTATAGTCATTTGATCTTCCTAATATATTTAAGAGTTTTATGTTATTATTCCCATTTTACAAATAAGGTAACTTAGGCATTAAGGAGTTAAGTAACTTTCTAAAATAAAAGACCATAGTGCAAGTAAGAAACTTACAAGATATGTAAAGGAAGTTGTTACTAGTTCTATAAGTAGTGGGACCCTAGTAAAGTTTCTAATCACAAGAATATGATCAGAATCTCAGTTTAAGAGGATTTATTTTGCTGATGCATTTACTAAGAATTGAAGTCAGGGAAGATAGCAGTAAAACACTTAGGTAATGTTCTAGTGAACATGTTCAGATGATACGTAATTAAAGGTACCAGTTGTGAGAGTGTAAAGGAGGATGTAGAAGGCCAGGAAACTTTGAATATAGACTATACATGACTTGGAATTTGATTGAAATTTAGGATTGAAGGAAAATGAGTCAAAAAATAATTTAAATTTTAAATCTACATTACTGAAAAATGGTGCTATCTTAGTTAAAACTGATATATAAGTTTTAAGAATTTTTCTTGGGAATAAAATAAAATTTTATTTGGATATGTTGACTCTGACATGAGTGGAGAAAACAAGTGGGTTATTGAGAATTTCAGCATGATATCAGGTCAGGGCCGGAGTATTATCAACATAGTAAACATTTGAGACTCTAAAAACTAAGAAATCCGTAATGGCAGAGCATATGGGGAAATGGAGTTTGGGGAAAGGTTTAAAGTACTAAAACTTAGAAATGTTCTTTTTCTTTTTTTCAAGAGATTATAGTAGAATAAAGCTCCAAGTGTACATATGAACACCATAAGTGGTAGAGGCATAACAGAGAAAAGGGGAATAGAATTTCAAGATGAGGTTTTCTATGCAGGCAAGAAAGAGCAAGATAAGCCAAGGACTCTCTACTCCTTAGGCAATTAACAGTGTTTTGGTATATTAAAGATAATCGTAAATATGACAGTAGGAATTTTGGATAAAGGGTATTTATCACTTCACGGTTTTCAACCTCTTTCTGCTTTAAGAAACTCCATGAACTCACTCTTATGGTTGCCGGCTGAATACAGAAGACTTTCATTTTACTGACAGTAATTTTGCTTTCTCTGTATAAGCTGAAAGCCTGAACTTATTAAATAAAGTTCTTAAACTCCTTTCCATCCCATAAGAAAAAAAAAATGGACAGACTTTGCCAAATTGAAATATTAGTGAATAAAGTCTCAAAGAATTAGGGACATTTTGTCTTCTCACAGCACCTATTGAACAATTCTCTACATGATGTATCAGCTGCCCTCTGCTGAAAAGGTCAAGCATCCCAAGGATATTTGTACTGCTGCTCCTCTCTGCCAATAAAAGAGATGGAGAAATTCGTGATACCACTGAGAATAGATTTTAAATATTTATTGAAGTTCATAGGCCTCTATGCAACTTTTATAGGACATTCCTCTGCATCTCTAGTCAAAAAATATTATCTGCATATATATTTTTTGATGATTAAGTTTTTTGGTTTTTCACGTATACGGGCTGCTTCATTGTTTTTCTATTAGTGACATCTCAACACATTTATTTAAGCTCGTAAATTGTAGCATGATTTAGAACATGTATTATAGTCATTACTTAATTTACATGGGAATTTCATTAGAAACAAATGAATTTTTCTACTAGTATAAAGTACAGGTCCCTATTTATTTAGTTGTTATTTTTTCCTAAAGTTTATTATTACTTTTCCGCATTATAAAAATGTGTTTGTAGGTGCTGGTTAAAGATATACTATATTAAGCATCATTAAAACCAGCATTGAAATTAACGAGATAAAAATTATTACTTTGGATTATTTCTGAATTTAGTAGAAAATATCACATTCAAAAGAGGTTGATTTTTAAAGATCCTGAAGCAAGAGCTTTATCATGAAGAGTCTGAATAAGTATAGGATTAACTTAGCTTAATTTTGGCAAAAGTATTTCCTCGTTAGCGGCAAAAGAATTAGACAGTGACTTTTAAAACTTCCGTGGCTGCTGGCAGTAGTACATCAAAGTTTCAAGTCATTTTGAAATCGTAGCACTAGGATATTTATTAAGGGCAAAGAATGAGATAATGTATTCAAATAGTAATTGAACATGTTGCTTCTTAGCATCTGTTCACATGATGAAAGAGTTCGTATTATCATAACTCAATTATACTGTGCTGTACCTATGGTCAGCATAAATAATGTACATTTTCCATCTCATATATGTCTCATCAAAATAATTGTTGCAGTGGCTTCTGTGTCCTGGATGTCTGTGCAATATTTACCTGAGTAGTGGGTGAAAAGGGCCTATAAGAGTCTATCAAATTAGTGATGTATGTAATAATATCTTGAATCTGAAATCCTTGTCATGGCACTCTGATTTTACAGACATTATAAAAAGAAAGATAAAATTGATTCTAAAGTTACAATTCTTCCCCCATTATTGCTTCCCCCATATAGCTAAGAGGCTAGCTATCTCTTAAGTTATTGCTCTGAGCAAGACTAAGTATAGAGAAAATAGAAGCCATGCAGAAGTTAAAAAGAAATATTACTAAATTTTAACATCCTATATCTGTAACTTTTCCTAAATATGAAAGGTCTTCTTTCAACTAAGTTCTAACATACTGGTAATATTTCATTTCCCGGTGAGGGTTATAGGGCAGAAGCAGTAAAGTAAATAGTTTGAGTCACTTATCTACTTTTCAGGCCTTGGTTCAAGTTCAGCCAGAAAAGTTAAATTAATGTTTTTTCTTGTTGTCGGGAAGAGTCACAAAGAGAAATTTATTACATATAGCTTCTATCTACTGTGCAGTTACCGAATTGAAAAGACCGTGGCACATCAGCTTCAGAAAGCTATTTAGTTCAGTTGTGTAAGGTCTCAGGAATCCAAATTGATAGTGGAAAGGGAACAATGAGAGAATAAAAGGGTGGAAATTATATATTTTAGAGGAATTTACATTAGTATGTGTGCAATACAATATCCCCATGATACAGAATAATAAAAAGTGAATGTCTCTCTGCTATTTCTTTTATGCCTCCCTTGAATATTTTAAAAGGCTTGAGGGAGGTTCAAATCCCATTATACCTAAATTAGAATCCTAGTCTAAGAAAAGAGGAAGAAAGTTTAGTTTTCAAAGTCATCAAGACATACAGAGTTCGTGGCAGGAAAAAATTACAGATAACTCAGACTGTGTGTACCTGTGCCTAAATAAAGGTGTTGTCTTCCTGTGTGATAGGCTAATGCATTTGAGTGTTGGAACACAGCCAGTGATTTGTAAAAGGGGTGTAAGCCAGGGAATGGGCAAACAAGGACTAGAGCATCAGTTAAAAGGGAAAGATTATTCAAAAGTGAAATCTGACAAACCAGATATATATTTGAAAAACCTCTAGAAGATAAGGTTATGAAATGGCCTTCCTTCAAAGTTATCTAGGTATAATCTAAAAACAGAATAGTTTAGTAATAAAACACCATATTCATTTGGTTTTAAGAATTCAATAAAATAATTTTCCTTGAAGGGTACACAATTTCTCCTTGGTGGGTTTCCACATATTAATTTGTGTGCGTCATTACAGTGGGGTGATCATAAATTATTTTTTCTGTCAACATACTCCATAATAATGTTGTTTTCAACACCTGGTAAATCTTGTGCCTAACAATCGAAATGTTACCTTTCAAACACTGGGTATAAATATATTAGTATCCACATTCTAATGTGGTGAATAGCTCCCCCCACTAAAATTACCTTTTTTTTTTTAAATTTCCAGTTATAATTATGATATACAACTGAAAAGCCTTAGGATAATGTTTGCCACATAAGTGTCAAATGTGTATTTGCTGTTATTTTTATTACCAAAATATATAACCTGTTTACAGAGTGAGTTAAAAATAGGATTAATCAGTATAAAGTTCTTTCCTCACCCCTGGAAAAAGAGGCCAGCATACTGTTTCGAAAAGATTGTGTCTCAATCCATTTGAGCTTCTATAACAAAAATGTCTCACACTGGGTGGCTCATAAACAGTATAAACTTATTTCTTACAGTTCTGTAGACTGGGAAGTCCAAGCTCATGTTGCCAGCAGATTCAGTGTTTAGGGAGGACTCGCTCTCTGGTTCATAGATGTCTCCTTCCAGTTGTCTCCTCACATGGTGAAAGGGACTAACTGTATCTTAAGTGTCTTATATAAAGGCACTAACCTCAGTCATGAGGGCTCCACCCTAATGACCTAATAACCTGTCATAGGTCCCATCTTCTAATACTATCATGTTCAGGATTGGGTTTCAAGTTATGAATTTTGTGAGGACACATTGAGATCATAGTAGATGAGATCATCTGATTCTTTATCTTCTTTAAGGTAAAAAAGTATGTAGATTTCTTTCGAGTTTTAAAACTTAAAAGAAGATTAAATTTGGAGGGGTATTTCCATTCCCAAGGAAACGGGGTAGAGGGAAGTACTTTCCCTATGGGGAAAGAGGAAGTTATAGGCCTAGGAGTGAATTTGAGCTCTCCCTAATATTTGGAGAAGTAATGGGTTTCAGCCACAGAGTTCAGGTATCCACTCTTACTTATCATTTTGGATTTGGTGGGAGGAAGAGGCTGCTGGTGAAGGAGAGGAGCTTCTAGGAGAGGTAGCCCTTAATATACTTGAGGCAGCAACTCCTGAGAAAAAATAGTACAAACCTGAGTTCCTCAGCAATGTAGAGCAGGTGAACAAAATTATGGCATTCCCCACAAAACATATACTTATGTCTTTGGCCAGTTTGCTGGCCCCACCAAGCCCAAGATTCTTGGATGAGCCCATGTTAGCAGATGAAGGGTAGTCCTTAGAACAAATAAGATTGAATTTCTCTGCTTCTGATCAACTGGGAGCTCAAAAGTTGTAGAAATAAAGAAATAATAATGAAACAAAGAAATGTGAAATGTCTCATGCTCTATGTGTTGACGTATAAATGACCAAATTTATGTGAATGCAATAATAAGAAAAAGGTAAAACATAACACAGTTCTGCCCATAACTTTCTGGCTGATACTATTATTAGTCCTTTGTTTTTTAATTTTTCACTAAAAGAAAAAATTCGTTTTCTTTTTCTTTTCTTTTGGCCACTTCATATTGTCAAAGCAAATATTGCACAGGACAAAATTCAGCAGGCGAGGAAGACTTCATTTGAGGTTATTGCAATAGGAGAGAGACCATGACTCAGTCTGACCTCAACTCCTCCGAAACAAAGGGTGGGAGATCTTTTAAGAACAAGGGTAGGAAAAGTCCTAGATCATTTGTGTTTGTTAATTGGCTTTACCCAAAGGATAAACATACTTTCTTCATGATAAGAGCCAGTTTTATAAGTTGGGGTAAGGTGCCCACCAAAGTTAGGCTCCTACTCTGCCATAGAGACTGGGAGATAAAAGCACTACCTTTCATGACAATTATATTTCAAAGGGTTGGCTCCTAGGTCCTTGAGAAACACAGTCCTGAGTTGTAAAACTTGCAAGAGGCTTTTTAAAAAGATTTACGTCTCAAAGGGGTAGAAAAAGAATTTCCAATTATTATACAAGTTATCTAAAGTAAATGCTCTGAAAAAAGGAAGGTCAGGAGTCTAAGCAACCTGTGTATAGTTGAGTCCAGCTGAGGAAAACGGAAAAGCCATCTTGTTCCATACACAAAATTGAGTACCACAAGACTAAGTAACATTTTGCTAATCTGATCATATCAATATAATTATCATTTTTTCCTATTAATGTGAAAACTTGATTTTAAAGGTGTCTCTCATTCCCACTCTCAACATTCTGAAAAGTTCTAAAACCAAGAAAATGATACTTTAAAAGCAGATAAAATATATGTAGCCTTTATAAATCCTGAAGCCCAAGTGGCCAATGCTCTGCAAAGATTTGCATTTATTAAAGAATAGACCAGTGCTCACGAGCAATTACAAAGAAACTGAAAAACTTAATTGTGTCTCTTAAAACACATTAGAGGAAATTCATTCCATTACACACATAATCACTACTGAGAACCGCTTTTCTTTTTCTCTCCAGTTCTCTCATGCACAGTACTGGTCCAGAGCCCTTCGGTCACCCAATTCCACAAAATCGTTACACATAGCCACCTTCCAGGGCTTTTCACTTATTTTCTCATCTTTCCCCCACGCTGCAAACTCATTTCTCTCTTTCTCCCTGCCTTTTTTTTTTTTTTTACTATCAAAGACTGGATATCAGGTTTTTCAGATAAAGATCATATTCTTTACATGTTATTTCCATTCAAGTTTCTTAAGTCTCTTTGCAAGTCCTAGCATCTTAAACTTAGACTAATACAGTAAGGTAAGATTGTTATATGTATCAATGGAAAAGAACCCAAACTCTTAAAATAATTTAAAGAAGTTCAGTCTGAGCTGAATATGTGCAACCACGGCCTGGAGAGCCACACCCAAGAAGCGCTGAGCAAGTGGTCTCACTGTGGTTAGGTTGTAGTTCATTTTTATACATTTTAGGGAGACAGGAATTACGTGTAAAGTCATAAATCAATACAGGGAAAGTGTTCATTGGCCTGAAAAGGCCGACATCGCCAAGCAGGTGCTTACAGGTTATAGGAGGGTTTAAATATTCTTTGATTTGTAATTGGTTAAAAAAATGAAGCTTTGTCAAAGGCCTAGAACATTTTAAGTTAAGATAAGGAAGTCTGTTAATCAGAGACAAGCCACCAGGCATATACCAGACATATATTGAGACTCAGATGATCTGTTAAGTAAACTGATGACCTACAGGTGTGATTTAACCTTTGCATTACATGACCTTAGGCCTGTTAATGATTTTGTATTTTATTGTTACAAGAATAACACCAAAAGGGACAGGGCATAACCAGGTGTGTCTGACCTCTGTATTCCTCATGCCTGGCACCCAGTTTCAAGGTTTTTTGTTTTTCTTTTTTTTTTGCGGGAGTGGTCCCCTTGGCCTAGAAGGAGTCCATTCAGTTAGCCGTGGCGGTGGGGGAGTGGGGTTAAGATTTTATTTTAGTTCACATTTAGGCAATACCAAAATTTCTGTTATAGCTGCTACTATTTTTAATCATATTTGATAAGAATCACTCACATATATTTCAAACTGAAATAAGCCAATTCATTTTATTTTGTTAAGAAATGAAATACGTAAATCTATGAAGACTGTTAAAATAGAGTGTTTCCATTTTTGACGGTAATATAGAAGACATTGTGAGGGTTTTTTCCTCAAATAATTTATCTGAGAGCAGGAACATATGCTATTATATTTGTATCCCCAGTGTATAACATGATGCACACAACATAACAATCATGAAATGGAATTAAAGATTGGACTCTAATATCATTATAATAACATTTTATTAATTCATTGTTCAATAATTTTCAAAGAAGATCATGTGTGAAATAATTTACCAGGTACTCTGAAAAACAGAATGAATATGAAATAATCCTCATCCATAGAGAAGTTGTAGGAGAAGGGTATAGAATGATATAGGCAAAAACTGTAGGAAGGAAGAAAAGCATGTAGGTAACCAACAACAGGCAAAATAAATGATTTCTTCAAACAGAATAAATTGGGAAAAACCTGACAGCCAGCGTGGTTGTCAAACTGAATCTATAATAATTACAGTTTTAGCTGGAAGTCTGGGTGAGGGTAATGCCATAAATAATGACCAAAGATGCTGAAACTGGATTAAACTGTGTTACATAAAAGCAGCTTAAAGTAACACCTATAAGCATTTAGAGACAATATTAATTGTATTCTTTTCCTACCTTTACATTCAAGGGGACCTTTCCACGAGGTATATTTTGAAAGTAATTAGCATTTTTCTACACTTTTAAAACAAAACAAAACATTCTTATTATGAAAGATTTTGTTTTCATCTAATATTTGCATAAGACACATTTTGACTATTCAACACTTCTGTTTTCTGTCTTTTTTTAAGCATGAAATCATTAAAACAATTGATTTTTTAATATGAAGTATACTAATGTCACTCTCTGCATTAACTGTGTTTGCCAGTTCCAGGTTGCTTGTGTTTTTTTCAATTTTTCCAAATACTCTATATAAAATTTTACTTTAAGCAGTTGTTCTCACATTTTGAACATCAGTAGCCTTATGTGAGAACTTGTTACAGATGCAAAATCATGTACCCACCCCCAGACCTACTGAATGAAAAATTTGGGGATAGGTAAAAGCAAACTGTATTTTAATATTCCCTCCAGATGTTATGATGCATTGCTAAAGTTTGAAACACATTAACTTATAATATTTTTCTGCAAATGGGAGGCTCCAGCTATTTAGCTAAATGTATGGAGTCCCTTGCCTCCTCCATCCCCTTATAGAGCATTTTTCATGTCCATTTGTTTATATATGAATTCATTCATTCATGTATGGGCAAGAAAATAATCATATTAAATATTCAGAATAGTGAAAACCTATAAACAATACTTAAATTACCTTTTATTTTGAGTGTTTCTAATATTTTGAAGATGATGAATCTCTCCCTACATGAAAATATAATACTTCCAATAAATGAAAGAAAACTAATACTCTTCAGGGAAATTTGAAATAATAAACTAAGGCAATAAACTCAAGAAATTAAAAAGAGTAATAATAATATACAAGTTAGTCATAAATTATAAAAAGGAAATAGCAAAAAAATAGTCATGAGTTCCCAAATGATCTTTTAAAATAATTGCTATTATTAAAATAATAATTCATAAAATAAATAATAATAATTGTAGAATGTCCTCTACAGCAATTCATCCAAGACACGAAAGAGGTAATGGTGCCATCTGCATGTTGCCTCCAAAGCTGGAAGGAGACCCCAGTGGCATTGCCCTCCATAACTAGATGGGATTCTATCATCATGATATCATAGGAAGGTTCCACATATCTGGAATCTTTAAGAAATTAGGAGTCCTAAGAAAGAAACTAGTTTTTTAAGGTGAAAATTTAGATACCAATAAATGATATGAACCATTTTAAGGGCAGAACATTCATTAAATTCCTGTGCAATTACACATTCCATTAAGCAGAAAATCCTGAATGACGATATAGGGAAAGTTCTTGGGGTTCTTAAACATCAACTGTTAAACTCCACTAGATTTCTATTATGCTTTTGTGGACCGTCACAGTGAATAGGATTATTTGCCCCTTACCCTAAATGCTATTGAACTGCAGTAAGACATTTTTTGTCTACTCATTGATCGCTGGGAAAAAAAACAAACGAAATGAAACAAAAAACCTCACAAAAAAATATTTCAGACTCTCTCAAAGGACTTGACTGCTCAGGGTGAAATAAGGAAAAAGAAATTCTATTACATAGTGTTTGGAAAAAAGCTCAAACCATTTTTCCTCTGCTCTCACTTGACAGCAGTCACCAACACAGAAGATTTCTGAGACCAAATATTGATGGGGGACAGTTCTCCCTACCACCAAGTGAGCAATCAGTTCTACAGCAGACACCAAGTGGGTGTCTTCCAATTCAATTCTGATAGCATCTACCTGGAGATAGTGTTAGATTCCTGCAGGGTGGGGGCTCAGTCCCCAAAACTGCCCCTTCTCCTCCTTCAAACACCAGTTGTGCAGGTCTGGGACTCTGGAACTTCTGACCTACCGATTTCAAGTTGGAGGTCCCACAACCCCCTCTTTGGGTTTGATTAATTTTCTGGAGCAGTTCATAGAACTTACACTTACGTTGACCAATTTATTATAAAGGATACTACAAAGGATACAAACGAAGAGATGCATAGGATCAGGTATGTGGGAAGGTATGTGGAGCTTCCATGCACTCTCTGGGTATACCGCCCTCCAGGAAACTCCACGTTTTCAGCTACCCAGAAGCTCCCTGAACCCAGTTTTTATAAACAACTGTGTTGCCTCCAGGGTGTGGGGT
>CAUYSK010043764.1:0-31304 GCA_963575035.1 Avahi laniger | reverse complement strand
CAAAATAAATAAATGGGACCTGATCAAATTAAAAAGCTTCTGTACAGCCAAAGAAACTGTCACGAGAACAAACAGACAACCTACACAATGGGAGAAAATTTTTGCATGCTACAAATCCGATAAAGGGCTGATAACCAGAATCTACTTAGAACTCGAGAAAATCAACAAGAAAAAAATCAAACTACCCTATCAAAAAGTGGGCAAAGGACATGAACAGAAACTTTTCAAAAGAAGACAGAATAATGGCCAAAAAACATATGAAAAAATGCTCAACATCTCTAATCATCAGGAAATGCAAATTAAAACCACAATGAGATATCATTTATCTCCAGTGAGACTGGCCTTTATCAAAAAGTCCCAAAACAATAAATGTTGGCGTGGATGCGGAGAGATAGGAACACTCATACACTGCTGGTGGGACTGCAAACCAGTGCAATCTCTGTGGAAAGCAATTTGGAGATACCTTAAGGAGATACAAGTAGAAGTATCATTGGATCCAGCAATCCCATTACTGGGCATCTACCCAAAAGAACAAATGATACTCTGTAAGAAAGACACCTGCACCCGAATGTTTATAGCAGCACAATTCACAATTGCAAAGATGTGGAGACAATCGAGGTGTCCATCAATACATGAGTTGATTAATAAACTGTGGTATATGTATACCATGGAGTACTATTCAGCTTTAAGAAACAATAGTGATATAGCACCTCTTGTATACTCTTGGATAGAGCTGGAATGCATTCTACTAAGTGAAATATCCCAAGAGTGGAAAGACAAGTACCACATGTACTTACCATCAAATTGGTATTAACTGATCAACACATAAGCGCACATATAAGAATAACATCCATTGGATGTCGGGCAGGCGGGAGGTTGGAGGGGGGATGAAGGGATGGGTATATGCATACACAAAGAGTGTAATGTGCACCATCCCAGGAATGGACATTCTTGAAACTTGGACTTGGGGGGGGAGGGGAGGGCAAGGGCATCATACATAACCTAATCATCTGTACCCCCATAATATGCTGAAATAAAAAAAAATCAACATACAAAAATCAGTAGCATTTCCATACACTAACAATGAATTATCTGAAAAATAAATTAAGAAAACAATTTCATTCACAATAGCCAAAAAGATCAAGAAGACAAAACAAAACAAAAACAAAAAATACAAAGTCAAAGACATCATGCTACCTGACTTCGAAATATACTACAAGGCTATAGTATTCAAGTATGATACTGGCATAAAACAGACACATAGACCAATGAAACAGAACTAAGATTCCAGAAAGAAAAAAAACCAACACATTTATGGTCAATTGATTTTCAACAAAGGTACAAAGAACACACAGTAAGGAAAGGACAATGTCTTTAATAGGCTTGGGAAAATTCAATATCCATAGGCAGGAAAACGAAATTAGACCCTGATATTACATCAGCTACAAAATATACTAAAGACTTAAATATAAGGCCTGAAATAAGGCCTGAAACCATCAAACTACTAGAAGAAAAATTAGGGGAAAAGCTCCTTGACATTGGTCTGAACAATGATTTTTTGATATGAATCCAAACATACAGACAGCAAAAGCAAAAATAGACAAATGGGATAACATCAAATTCAAAAACTTCTGCACAGCAAAGAAACATTCAATGAAGTGAAGAGACACCATACATAATGGGAGAAAATATTTGCAAGCCAAGCATCTGATAAGGGACTGATATCAAAATATATAAAGAACTCACACTTCTCAATAGAAAGGGAAAAAATAATCCAATTAAAAATGTAAAATAACCCTCTGACTTATTTATCAAAAGAATACATAGAAATGTCCAAAAGATATGTGAAAAACTGGTCAACATCACTAATAATCAGAGAAATGCAAATTAAAACCACAATATAATATCACCTCACACCTATTAGAATGGTTATCATCCAAAAAATAAAAGATAAGTTGAAGAAGACATGAAGAAAAATGAATTCTTGCAAACTATTGGTGGGAATGTAAATTAGTACAGCCATTTTGGAGTATGGAGTTTCCTCAAAAAATTAAAAACGTAGGTACCATATGATCCAGCAGTCCCAATGCTGGGTATACATACAAATAAAATGAAATCAATAAATTGAAAAGATATCTACATTTCCCTGTTCATTGTAGCACTACTCACAATAGCCAACACATGGAATCCCCCTAAATGTCCATCAGTGAATGAATAAAGAAAAAGTAGTATTTATAAACAAAAGAAGCCTTAAAAATGCAGAAAATCCTGTCACTTGTGACGAAATGGATGAAATCGAAGGACATTATGTTAAGTGAAATAAGCCAGCCATAGAAAGACAAGTATCACAGGATCTTACTTATTTGTGAAATCTCAAAATATGAACTCATAGAAGTAGAGAGTCGAACGGTGTTTACTAGGGAATTGAGTGAGTGTGGGAGGCTGGCGATATATTGATCAAAAAATAGAAAATTCCAGTTAGCTAGGAGAAATAAATTCAAGAGATATATTATACAACATAGTAACTATAGTTAATAATAATGTATTGCATTTTGAAAATCACTAAAACAGTAAATTTTAAGTGTTCTCACCATCAAAATGGTGTGAGGCAATGCATATGTTAATTAGTTTGACTAAACCATTCCACAGTGTATACATATTTCAAAACTTCATATAGTCCACAATAAGTATATACAATTTTCATTTGATGATTAAATATTTTTTAAGAGTTGGTTTATTTAAGAGATCAGCAACATGGACAAACGTTTAACTATACTGATCATGAAAAAAAGATAGAAGAATCAAATTACTAAATTTAAGAATGAAAATGGGGACATTACCACTGACCTCACAGAAACAGATTATAGGAGAATACTATTAACAATTGTACACCAAAAAATTATAAACTTAGATGAAAAGGGCAAATTCTATACACAAACACATAAACCATTAAAACTAACTCAAATAGAAATATACAATGTATCTATCACAAGAAATTAAGTCAGTAATCAAAAATCTGTCAACGAAGAAAAACCCAGCACCAGATGGCATCACTGGCGAATTCTACTACACATTTAAAGAAGAATTAATATGCAGCCTTCTCAGTAAGAACAGAAAATGATGCTCAACATCATAAGTCATTAAGCAAATGCAAATCAAATTCATAACTAGAAACCACTTCACACTCACTAGGATGGGTATGAAAAATAATGATAATAAAAGTTGTTGGCAAGGTTGTGGAGAAATTGGAACCCTCTCAGATTGCTGGTGGGAATATAAAATATTACAGCACTGTAGTTAACAATTTGGCATTTCCTAAACACATGGTTAAAGTTAGCATATGACCCAGAAATTTCACTCTTAGGGATATATCACAAGTATTGAAATCATATGTTCACTCGAAAATTTTAGATCAAAATGTGCAAGTTTGCAGTTATGTAGGTTAAAGAAGTCAATACACATAATGCACAGCATGAGAATTATAGTTAATAATATTGTATTTTATACTGAAAAAGAGCTGAACAAGTAGATTTTAGGTGCTCTTACCAAAAAGAAAATCAACGGTAACTATGGAAGGTGATCCAAAGGATAATTTGCTTGACTGTAGAAATCATTTCAGTGTGTGTGTGTGTGTGTGTATCTCAAAACCTCATGTTAGCATGGGCAACACAGTAAGACCTTATCTTTATAAAAAATAAAACAATTATCCAGGCATGGTGGCACATGCCCTACAGTAGCCCCAGCTACTCAGGAGACTTTGACAAGGAGGATTGCTTGAGCTCAGGAGTTCGAGGCCACTGTATTCCAGACTGGGTAACAGGGAAAGTCACTGTCTCCAAAAAACAAAACAAAACAAAACAAAATAATAAACATTCATATTGTACACCTTAACTATATATAATAAAAAAATTAAATCTTAAAATATCAATAATAACATTAAATGTTTTTTGCCTAAATATACCAATTAAAAAACAAGAGATGAACTGATAGGGAAAAAAGAAACACATTTGATCCAATACATGTATTGCTGTCTACAAGAAACTCATTTCAAATATAATAGTGTAGGTGGGGTGAAAATAAATATTGAGAAAAAATATGCCACACAAACAGAAGGAAACAAGAGTGATTATGTTAATTTGTAATAAAGTTCATTTCAATGCAAAGAAAATTACTAAGACTAGAGAGGTACATTTTATAAAGATAAATGGGTCAGTTCACTAAGGAGGTATAGTAATCTTAAATGTGTATGCACTGAACAATAGACACACAAAATATAATATGTGAAGCAAAAACATATAAAACTGAAAGGAGAAAAAGACAAATCCAGATAATAATTGGAGATGTCAATAGCCCCTCTCAATAGTTGATAAAAATAGAGTAAATATCAACAAGGATGAAATAAACACCATCAACCAATAAACATTTAAAGAATACTCAACAACAGATACGTCTTATGTGTCCATGGAACATATACAAGAAAGGACACATCTAAAGCACAAATGAATGCACGGCAAATTCCAATGATTTGCAATTATAGTTTGTGTTATCTGACCACAGTGCAATCAAGCTAGTAAACAGTAACAAAGACAATAAGAAAGTGTCAAAACATTTGGAAAATAAGCAATACACTTCTGAAAATAATTCACAAATCAAAATGGATATTACAAAGGAAATTGCAAAACTACATAGAACTGAATGAAAATATAAGACTTAACTGACCAAAACTTATGTACACATGCAGTAGTAACAGTCATTGTGTGTCAGGTAGGTGGAATAGGTATATTCATACCTAATGGGTGCAATGCTCACTGTCTTGGGGATGGACAAGCTTGAGGTTCTGACTTGGGTGGGGCAGAGGCAATATATGTAACGTAAACATTTATAACCCCATAATACACTGAAGTACAAAAAAAGAAAATACAAGATATCAAGATATGTAACGCAGAGCTATATCATTACTGAGAGGGAAATTTATATCACGAAAGACTTGAGAAAAGAAGAAAGGTCTCAAATCAATAACCTAATTTCTAAACTCAAGAAACCAGAAAGCTTTTTTGAACATTTTGACTCTTTTAGAATAATTCTTAGCTTAAAAAATAAACACTAATTGATCAACACGTATGTGCACATATGGAAGCAAAATTCAAGGGAATCAAGTAGGTGGGAGGGGAGAAAGAGAGGTTGGAAAAATTTACACCCAATGGATACAAGGCACACTAACTGACTGCAGGGAAAACTTACAACTTTTACTAAAACTTTACAAACACAAAATATGTAACCAAAGTGTATGTACCCCTGTAAAATTCTGAAATTAAACAAAATAAAACAATAAAAAATAAAAAGCTAAAAATATAAGATAAAAAATTAAAAAATGCAATGTATAGCTAGCTATACAAAGATATTTTCTTTATTTCATTATTCTATAAGCTTTTTTCTATTTTTAAAATTATTCATTTTTTTACTTTTAAAAATTGTGTTAAAAATTAAGACACAAAGACACATTAATTTAGCTATACGCAGAGTCAGGATCATCAAGAAGTCATAGATGATAGGAATTATTCAGCTTCATTATAATCTCATGGGACCACCATTGTATATGCAGTCTTCTGTTGACCAAAATGTCATGATGGATAACAGACTTAAACCTAAGACATGAAACTACAAGAATTCTAGAAGAAAATGTTGGAAAAACTCTTACGTACATTGGCCTAGGCAAAGAATATATGAAGAACATCCCCAAAGCGATCAGAGCAGCAACAAAAATAAATAAATGGGACTTGATCAAATTAAAAAGCTTCTGCACAGCCAAGGAAAACTGTCATTAGAGCAAATAGACAACCTACAGAATGGGAGAAAATATTTGCATTCTATATATCCGATAAAGCATGGATGTGGAGAGATAAGAACACTCTTACACTGCTGGTGAGACTCCAAATTAGTACAACCCCTGGGAAAGTAATTTGGAGATACCTCCAAGAGCTAAAATAGAAATACCATTTGATCCAGCAATCCCACTACTAGGCATCTACCTAAAGGAAAACAGCTATTCTATGATAAAGACATCTACACTCGAATGTTTATAACAGCAAAATTCACAATTGCAAAGATGTGTAAACAACCCAAGTGCTCATCAATACATGAGTGGATTAATAAAATGTGGTATATGTATGCCATGGAATACTACTGAGCTACAAAGCAATGATGAACTAGCACCTCTTATGTTATCCTGGATAGAGCTTGAGCTCATCCTTTGAAATGAGGTTATCACAAGAATGGAAAAACAAACACCACACGTACTCGCCATCAAATTGGTACTAACTGATCAATACTAAGGTGCTCATGTGGCAGTAATACTCATTGGGTGCTGGTCAGGTGGGAGGTGGGTAAACTCACAACTAATGGATGCAGAGTGCACTGTATGGGGTAAGAGCATGCTTGTACCCTGGCTTGCAAGAGGCAAAGGCATTATATGTAACCAAAATGTTTGTGCCCCCATAATATTCTGAAATAAAAAAAAAAAGAAATGTCATTACACAGCACATGATTCTATCCAACAAAGAACTTGTATTTAGAATATATATAATATAAATATCTCTCAAAAATTTTGTGGAAATAACCCTACAAAAATCCAGTAAGAAAATGAGCGAAATTTGGCTAGTCTGAAGGTAGTGAGTTATCTCACTTGACTGTTCACTGAAAAAGAAAATGAACAAAATAAATGAATATACTTTTCAATGAAAAGGATATACAGATGGAAAATAAACTCATAAAATTATGTCTCACATCACTTTCCAAATCATCCAACAATTTCACTGTTGGGCATTTATTACTGATAATTGCACTCTTACGTTCACACAAACCTAGACACAAGTGTTTACAGCAGCTTTGTTTGTAATAGCCATAAACTGGAAAACTTTGATAGGTGAATATTTATAAAAAACTGTGGTACCTCCACAACATACAATACTATTCAGTATTAAAGAGAGTAATGATGCACATAACAAATTAGATGGATCCAGGTTCAAAAAATATGTTGAGTATGTAAAATCAATCTCAAAAGATTATATGCAATGTAATTCTATTTGTATGCAATGTAATTCTATTTGTATAGCATTGTTGAAATGACAAAATAGCAGAGATGAGAATAGATTATTGGTTGTGAAGGGTTGGAGGTGTTGGTAGAGGGTGATGGTTGTGGCTGTAAGAGCAACATGTGGGATCCTTGTGATCAAACTGTTCTGCATCTTATCCACATGGTAGTCACATGAATGTAAACGTGATAAAATAGCGTATATCACACACCCATATACATGCACACAAACTATTAGCGCATGTAAAAGAA
Organism: Avahi laniger; assembly: GCA_963575035.1. NCBI lineage: Eukaryota > Metazoa > Chordata > Mammalia > Primates > Indriidae > Avahi > Avahi laniger. Next base: position 23,962 of record CAUYSK010043764.1, on the reverse strand, counting down.
ATGGACCTGAATAAATTCAAAAGATTTTTATAAATGCCAATATCCTCGTTGTGACTTACAGCATAGTTAAGAAAGAAGTTTCCATTTTGGGAAAATTGGATGAAGAGTATAGAGATCTTTCTGCATTATTTCTTATTACTACACGTGAATCTACAATTATCTCAATATAAAAAGCTAAAAAAGGAAAAGTAATAGAAACAAAATTATTAAGTAGTTCAGTTTATTTAGGGATTATAAAAAATGTAGAAAAAATCTGCATTCTTTTCCTCCTTCTTTGCATTATAATTTTGAAAGTTATATATTTCTTTCAGTACATGGGCATACATCTAAATTTTTTTGTTTTTACCACTGCAGACTTGATTGTTAAAAGTATTGTTCTTTGGATATAATTTTTTCTGAAGAAAAATGGATATTCCTTATGTAATTGAATCCATTTGCAGAAAATGCTACAGGTGCTCTATTTGAATCATACTATTTCAAAACAACAATACCTCTATTAGTATCTGACATCCTGATTCCTTAGTATTCAAATTGGTACGCTTGAAAATTAAGGCTTCATTTAAGTTTTTAAAATGTACCAGTTTGCACTTGCATGAAATATCTTTCTGAGACATTCTATTCACAGTATGAGGTACTCATCATGAAGTGGGCATATGGCTCCCTCATCTCCCTTTTCCTTTACACTGATGCATGTTCTACAAAAAATTTTGAAATGCCATATCGATAATCATAAAAACTTGGTTTTCTAACAACATGCTGAAATTACTTGTATCTGAAATATATCTAAGGCTATGACGTCAAACATCTTCTTTTTTTTATTTTTAAATTTTATCTTCATTGCTTTTTCTGTTTGAAAAGTAACACATGTGCATTTAAAAAATTCAAACATTATAGAACTACACAATAAAGAAAGTAAAAATCTCCCATCTTTTTCTACTGTCTAAAGGAAACCCCTGTAACTATCTGGTTATTGGCCTCCAGATTTTTTTAAATGCACATACTAACATGTATGATTACCTTCTTTAACCAAAACGAAGCCATTGTCATTTATTTTTCTAACTCAAAATATAGCATGTTTTATTGCCTTTATTCCACTTGATTATGAGATTTCTAATCTTATCTAATCGTACCTTTTTGATAGTTCTCTCTGCTTCTACTTAAGCTGGATACTCTGCAGTACAGTTGTTATTACAATATTTTTCCATTTTAGTTTTTATTGAAAACATGTAAGATTAAGAAATATTTTTCTGTTGCCAATGCTTTTCAAGCATTAGGGACCGAGATACTTCTTTAGTAGACAAAGCCATGAGGCTGCACTTTGGTAATTGTGTGGCATATGATAGTCACAGGATTGCTTCCTTTAGGATAATTTATTAGCTCGAACACATGATAAGTATCCTAAATTTTACAACTGTAAATCAAATACATCTGAATTCAACTACATTTATATGAAAAAGGAACCCAGCCTCCTATATGTCCTATAAGGGTCATTTTAAATCTTTCAATTTAATTAAATTTACCATACATTTCTTGTACACTTTCTACTTGCCTGACACTGTGATAGACACATAAATAAATAGTAAAACTAGAAAAATGTGGTCCTTAAACTCAAGATATTTAGCATCTAGTCTGGTCTACTGCATAACTATGTATAATAAAGTGTGATAAATATTATGAAAAAAAGATCTCTTGCTTTGTGCTGATTATTCTTTAATTTGTGTCAGTCCTGGACCTCAAACCCATAGTTTGTAAATAATGCCATATGGAATCAGTTTTGCTGTTAAATTAAAAATAACCCAGTGATAAATCACATGATCTATTGTGAAATTCTATTAGAGAGAAAATAGAAAAAAGGAAAGTGACAATTACATTTAGTAATAAAATTCTTGGCTTGACAGTGTATCTCTTTTAATGGATCCTCCTGTGATCTATGTTGTAAAATGGAATTTTAGGCCAAAGAGAGATAAAGTCAGTTTATTTCAAAACATTAACCAATAATCTCCTTGTCACTCTTCAATAGAAAAGTGGTAGCTACACTCTCTTGTTCCTCACTCTGTTCCTTGGATTGGCTATCAAGATAAGTTATTTGGTTGGAGGAACTCCATGCTTCATTTCTATTGTGTATTCACATGTTAATTTCTAAGAATATTTATTTTTATATTCTTGGTATTTGTAAGGCAGATACCAGTGATATAGAGGTGAATGAGGTAGGAATTAGGAAACGAATATTTATACATTGTATTATTTAATCCTACTGTGTTATTTAATTTTATTGAGATAGATATCCAGTAGGTATTGCTCAATAGGAGTCATAAGACACAAACCAAGATCTCTGATAAAACAAGAGACAGTGAGAAACTGGCCCAAACCAGCTAGAACCCAGATGGCCAGGAAAAATGACCTGGGTTACCCTCACTGTTCATTATACCCTGCTTACAATGTATTAGCATGTTAAAAGAAACTTCGACCAGTGCCATGACTGTTTACAAATGGGATGGCCACTCCTGGAGGTTACCATATATGGTTTAAAAAGAGGAGGGACCCTCTGTTCTGGGAGCTCCTCACACCTTTTCCAGAAATCTTATGAATAATCCTCCCTCCATTTAACATAAAATTAGATAAGTATAAAATAAGAGCTCAGAAATTCACAAAGGGCTACTCTCTGTTACTCTGAGAGATAGTTACTGCTCTGCCTTTCCTGCATTAAACCAAGAATCCACTTGGCCTTCAGGCTGGACCCTACTTACGGGATTCGCTTTCCTATATCAAACTTACTGTATTGTTTACTCCTCATAATAACTCCAACTTTTGATATTTTTCCTGTTTCTCAAGACAAAATTAAGGCTATTTTACTTAGGTTAAAACATAATATGATATATGACCAGGGTAAGTTCAGAAAATTTATAGCATAAGAAGTTACTCTTTTAACCAGTAGCACTTCTGGGAATAACATCAGAGTTCTGTTTGATGCCAAAATCTTCTTGATGTCCTGAATGGCACTGAAAGCTTTCTGGTTACATAAAGATGTATGCCTTGAAATTTGAAAATTCTAAAATATAGCCAATGAATGTTTCCTGGTGAAGTTCTATAATCATTTGCAACTGAATGTTTGCTTTGAGACTTGGATGCAAATACTTGTTATAATTTTATAGCAGCTAGTTTATATTCCTCAGCACACAGGTAAGCAGAGGATTGCCATTTGGGATAGAGTGACTTGTACAAAGACGTAATTCATTTGATGTATTCGGAGATAAGTCATAAAAACTAATTTAGTAAGAGAAGTGTAAATTGGTAAGATCATTTTTCCTTTTTTGTTTTTGAGGTTTAAGTGATTTTTTGGAAACTATATTAACCCTGGCATCTTCCAGGCAGGAGTTTGAGAATAGTAGTTAATTTAGGAATATTATTCCATGTAATTTTGTAAATATATATTTCATTCACTTATTCATTCATGTTTTTCAGTATGAAGGTGATGAGTCACCTTTACCAAGTTCTTCTCATTGTTATATGTACTAGTTTAGATCACTCAGAACTCATCCTTTCCAAATTAGGGAAATAATTTGATGACATATACTTCTACTTAACTTCCTTTATGAAACTTAATGATATTCTAGTGACTACAATTCTCTTCAGATTATGTTGTCTCCTTCTGTGAACTAAGTTCCTAGCATACCATCCTGAAAACATAGATTCCCAGGTCATAATTCATATGATTCATTCAATTAATAAATATTTATTGATCATTTTGTATATAATGTGCTGGGGAGGAGCTCTACAGTGACATTTTTGCCTCTTGCTTCAAAGTTAGTTTTTACAAACTGAGATAAATGATTTACTTTCCATAGCGTCACCTTTCTGGTTTGTACATGTTTTTAACTTCTACACTACAGCTTCTTAGACATGGTAAAGATACAACTTAGTAAGTGAAATCTAGATAACTGAAAGTTTCTTTCCTTGGGTTAAAATTTGGTTGAACCGAAGAATTCACCACCTTGTTCTAATGGCAATGTCTTTGTTTTGTTTTTCCTTAGTGCACTGGAAGTGTCAAAGCCTAACTCTCCCAGGGCCTCCTAATCCTATCTGTCTGCGGGTAACTATCTTAGGCAGTCCTCGGACAACAGGATAGAATGTTTCCATACTGACAAGCATTTTATATTTCCTAAGCAATGAGAGATATAGCTTCACATGGATTTCGAAAGTTAATTTGTACCAAAAAGAAACTTTATCACCTATCTTAACAGGTGGCCATTGCTCCAGCAGGAATTAGAAGAGGCCTTTTGGGAAAGCAGGAACTGATGAATTCAGCTCATCTGAAATCACTTGTGGCTGTAAAAGATGCTGCTCTAATAATCAGAATGTGAGCCCCAGTGTTCTGGAGAAGTTCCAGTTCTGTAATTACTTCTGCCTACCTACTTTCCTTCCTGTAGTTTTAATGGAATTATTTTTTGCCTTGGAAAGAAAATGAAAAAGCTAATAAAGCCATGTCCAGTTAAAACAGCACTACAATAATTTAATATGTATTTTCTGAAGTTTTAATTTAAGAATAAAGTGACTATATATTTCCATATCAAAAGATAATTATATGCTTCAAATAGATCCTTGCTCACATAAAGACAATTAGAAATAGATGTATTTCAACCACTATAAAGTACATGTGAACATTTTTAAATTCCAGAAATGTTCTATTTACAGTACAACTTTGGGAAAAATCATCAACAGACAACACAATTTTAACTTTATTTTGATACTAATATATTCAACTATCAACTCATGGCTCTGAGGTCTTTGAATTGACACATTGTTTAGAATTGTTTACTGGTTTCTTAAAAAAATCTCCTTGATGTTAGTGACAAAGTTCCAATAGTCTAAAGGTAAATTAAAATTTTTTGATACATTATATTTGTACATATCTATGGTGTACATGTGAAATTTTGTCATATGCATAGACTGTGTAGTGATTAAGTGAGGGATTTAAGTTATTTATCACCCAATATTTATCATTTCTATGTGTTGGGTACATTTAGAGTTCTGTCTCCTGGCTATTTTGAAAAATACAATACATTATTGCTAACTATAATCCCCCTACTCTGTTATCAAACATAAGAACTTATTCCTTCTATCTTGCATAGGGCAATTCACTTTATTTCTCAAAATAAAAAGAACTCCAAAGTTCAAAGAGAGTTTTGATACTACCCTTGCCTATTCTTCAGAGGAATTGAGAATTTTCCTTAATAGCTGCATCACAAAGACAATTTTAAAAAAGAACAGTTGGTCAGGAATGTAAATTGTCATATTTTTTGAGTTATTATCAATTTACAAAGTGGAAAACCATTGTAGATTAGTAATTAAAGTTGTTTGTTATATATATTATATGTTATATTAATATCATATTATATTATAATATAATATACAGATTGAGCATCCCTAATCTGAAAATCTGAAGTGAAACATGCCTTGAAATCTGAAACTTTTTAGGACTGACATAATGCCACAAGTGAAAAATTCCACAGATTGACACAAACTTTCTTTCATGAACAAAATCATTAAAAATATTTTACAAAATTACCTTCCATGAACAAAATCATTAAAAATATTTTACAAAATTACCTTCAGGTTATGTGTATAAGTTGTATATGAAGCATAAATGAATTTTGTATTTAGACTTGGGTCATATCCCCAAGATATCTCATTACGTATATACAAATATTTCAAAATTGAAAAAAAAATAATAAATCCTAAATTGGAAGCACTTCTAGTCCCAAGAATTTGGGGTAAAGATTATTCAACTTGTATAATAATAATATTATTATATGATTTTTTGTTAATCCTCTGTTATGTCACATAAATGACTACATAGCAAGAATTATATCACAATAAAATTTTGCCAAAAGAATTTTCCACATATTAACAAACATGTGACCTTCTAGAGATGAAAGTGTTGTTGTTCTGCTACCTTCTTATTCTCACAGTATTTCCTGTTCTGAAAAATATAACTTTTATTACCAAATTTCTCAGCAATGTGACAAGTGCACCATAGAAATTACAAGTTGAAGGACAGTTTGGAAAGCACTGTAACAAGACTGTCTAAAGATCATTTGGAGGGATTTGACAGAAAAGGTCATAGCTACAGGAGAATGGCTTTGCATCACGGACAGTGTCTGTCAGTATTGAGTTAATGATTTAGGATGTTTGGTGGCTGAAGTGAACATTACTTTTCTTCTACCAATGATAGTAGCATAGCAAGATAGTATTAAAGGTGGTTGTTTACTTTACAACATCTTTTCTCATAAGACCCTTTAATTATTCTGTTAAAAAGTAATGGCCTTTTATGAAGTTAGTAAACCACAAATGGATTAAAGATGGCTGTAGAGTTAACAAACCATTGGCCCTTGAGTGTGATACCTTAATCTCCAGAGCAAAGTATATTTTAATCAATCTATCCTCTGATGGATGGTTAGGTTGCTTTCTAGGTTGGAAATTTTGTTCCTAGTGCAGAATAACATTGTCTCTTTATTTTTCTCTTGAATGTAGAACTTGAAATAGGAAGTAAAAGTATTTGAGGGATAAGTGCTACTCTCACTTACCTTGACAATATCTGTTCTTCTCTTTGCCCAAGTATTCCTGAATTACTTCTGAGTCAGAGTTTCCAGGTCTTCAATACTTCCTTGTGTTAACATGCTGACTGATTTTTCACATCCATTGATTTCAAATATCCAAAAGATACTATAGAGTTTAATATTTGGGGTGCTAATATGTATCTTAATATCTGAAGCTGTCATTTTCAGATATGGAAATTAAAACCTTTGCTAAAATGATTTGACCAGCTTCACAGAGTGAGACATAGTCTGTCAAAAGACACTGAACAAATCCCTCTGAATTATAAGATAAAGTAAACTTGATTAAGATGGTGATGTGGGAGATGAAGAAATATCCACATTATGACAGATCAAAATATATTAGATTTCCATTTTATGCTATTAGTGAAAATATAGATATATTTTATTGCATAAAGCAAAATATATCACTAGAAATAGCTTGTTCATTTAGTTATTCAGGAATACAATATATTTTATCAAGTGATGGTCGGAGGGTCAGATGAGTATAATGTGCAATATACCAGTCTGGCCCTCCCCACTCCCAGTGTAAATTTTAACTTTATCTACTGAAGATAGTAGTGTTTTAATCCTGTGCCAATCCTTGACTTCCCTGAGACTTAGGAGGGAATTGAATTTGATCATTCTTTCTAGTGCTGAGATATTATAACTCTCTAGGAGACAAAATCTTCATTTATTTAAAATACATATACCTTGTTAGATACAAAAGACAAATTAAATACATTTATTATGTCAATTTACCAACTGCAAGTCATTTGTAATACTTTATGATTTTTTGGGGGGGATTGTTTGAAATAAATTCTCTTCTTTGTTTACATTTCAGTTGTTACTTTGCATGTACCTAGGGTATTAGATGCACATTATGTATAGTTAATCTTTACAAATTAATTCATTTTTAAAAAATTAATAATATACTTACACTAAAATTTATACAGAAATTCAAAGGACCTAAAATAGCCAAACGATTTTGTAAAAAATGAATAAAGAAGAAAGACTAACTCTACCTGATTTCAAGATTTATTACAATGGTATGCTAATTAAGACAGTGTGGAATAGGCACAAAGAACACATAGATCAGTGGAATAAACAGAACAGAGTCCAGAAACATTCTCACACATACATGGACAACTGATTCTTGACAAAAATGTGTGATGGTAATTTAGTAGCTGGAACAATTGATATTCATATGCAAAAATAAATAAATAAACAGAGATTCCTATTTCACATCATGAACAAAAATTAATTCAAAATGAATCATGGATGTGAATGTAAAATCTACAACTATAAAATTTCCAGACTAAAACACAGAATAAAACCTTTGTAATGTTGGGTTATACAAACATATTTTAAGATATGATACCAAAACAAGGTTCATGAAAAAACAAACTGATGAATTGGGCCTTATTAAAATTAAAAACTTCTGTTCTTGAAAGATAATATTAAGAAAATCAAGAATTTATTGACTGAGAGAATGTATTTCTAAATCATATTTCTGATAAAAGACATATTCAGAACTCTTAAAATAACCCAATTTAAAACAAATGGGCAAACATTTAAACAAATCTTTTAATATAAAAGACATATAGTTAATAAGCATATGAAATGATACTTAGCATTAATAATCATTAGAGAATTAAAAATAGATACCACAGCGAGATACCACTACACACATATTAGAGTAGCAAAAATTGAACAGACTGACCATTCTAAATTTTGTCAAGAATAAAAAGGAGCTGTAATTCTCATATATTGATGATGGGGATGTCAAATAGAACAGCCACTTTGGAAAAAGCTTGACAATTTCTTGTGAAGTTAAGCATACACCTTTTACAGGATCTAGTCATTCAACTTATAGGTATTTACCAAGATAAGTGGAAGCACATATATCTATTAAGACTTGTACATAAATGGTATAACAACTTTAATTATAATAGCTAGATTCTGAATGCAACCTAAATGCTAATCGGTGGATGAATGTATAAAGCACCTCTGGAATAGCTACAAAATTGAATATTATTCAGCAATAAAAATGAAAGAACTGTGGATATATGTCACAACATGGATGAATTTTAAAATAATTATGCTGAATGAATCAAGTCAAGAGTATTATGGTTTCATTCATAAAAAATACTAGAAGTGGAAAATGCAAATGACTCTGTAGAACTTTTGTAGAGAGCAGATCAGTGTTTTGCCTGAGAATGGGAGAAGGAAATTGGTTTTAGAGGGAATGAATGGGGGGAGGGAGGGATTACCAAAGGTACACGTGGAAAGTTTCGGGGATGGTAAATATGCTTATAATGATTACGGCAATGATTTTTTGGGCATATACATATGTCAACACCCATAAAATTTTATACTTTAAAAGTATATATTTATGCCTCAAAAAAGCTGTTTAAAATATGTGAAAAAGATTATTCAAAACTGAACACTTGTGCAGGGCACCGTGGCTCATGCCTGTAATCCTAACACTCTGGAAGCCAAGGAAGGAGGATGACTTGAGCTCAGAAGTTTGAGACCACCCTGAGCAAGAGTGAAACCCCATCTCCAAAACGAAATAAAACAACAACAACAACAAAAAACAAACAAAAAGTAACTTAATTCTGCATGCAAGATTCTTGCAACATTGTTGGTGGAGAGTATACATTGATAAAATGTTAGAGAAATAATAATACTGTATAAACACACACGTATATACGCAAGGGAATTATTAATGCAAAGTGAATGGAAAAACTTGATTCTTAAAGGACAACCTAAAGATAGGGCAAAGTGGAAACTGAATGAGAGAGAAAGACAGAAGGAAGTAGAAATAAACATTTGATCAGCATTATATTTTATTGTGAATTTGAAAGAAGCAAAGCAATTTCATTAACCTCTTTTTGTTTTATCATAATTTGATTGGTGAATATTATAACTACAGCCACACGAAGTCAAATGATATTGCTTATGGTCTCTAGAGTTCAGGCAGTTTTAATTGCACATTGGAAAACAAATCTGTTTTCACTTTGCAGTGTGTGTAGTGTTTAAATGGAGGAGAAGGGAACATCTGGGGTGTTATAAAATGAGAGGCATAACTACAAAAAATTAATTAGTTGCTATTTTTCACTGAGTAAGGATGAATGACTTTCAAAAGACAACAGGATCTTTGCTCACTTGGACATTGACATTAAAATGTTTTAGGTACATTGCAGCATCACTCTGACTCTAACATGCCTTATTAAATGAAAATATTGTACTATAAAGAATAATACTGAAAAAGAAAGTAAGAATGGTCAGAGACAAATTTGTAAGACCTCCTTTTCCTTCTGCCAGTGAATATTTTATTAGAGCTGTGGCAACTAAATATTAGCGATGAAAATATTTTCCAGGCTATTTGCTATCATATCATATATCATATCATATCATATCATTATATCATATCATATATTATTTCTCCATCTAGAATATTCTTTTTGAAGGCTTTTTCCTGGATCTTTTTTTTTTTTTCCTTAATCTTCTTTACCTGTTTAAATCCTATCATTATTCTTCTATGAAAAGTTTCAAATCTTCAGTCTGGCTTTAATACTCATTTGATTTGTTAAATTTATCTCATGTTTATCACTTTGATGGCATTTAACCTACCAGCTTCATTATCTGTTATCTTTTCTGTCCTGCTGTACAAACTTGGACCAGTGACCATGATTCCTTCATTTGGGTTTGTGTAAATACATTGAAATTACTAAAACTCAATACATATTCAGTTGAAAGCATGAGATTCAGCATTTTTTTTCTGAAATCTTGCTACACAGATGCACTGAAATGATATAACTTAAACACAGATATAGCATACTAAACAATCAGAAAAGTCAAGATTACATCAAGAGATTTACAGAAATTTAAAAAGCTTTTTTGTTCAAATCAACAACAAAACTAAATGCAGCAGTACATATCAATAACCAGACATACAGGGGCTGCAGAAATACATATTAATTTATCCAAGATAACCCCAGAAAAATTCCAGAAAGCATTAGCAAGTCTGCTGAATGGTGTTCTAAATGATAACTAACTGGGCCAGTCTTCTTCCCTGTATATAAAAACAGCTCCATTTGTGCTTCATTCCTAGTTTTAGTATAGCTGTGAGGCCACCTTTCTAATATGAATAATCTATGTTTAAAGTCCCATGTACAAAGCATATTAGAACTAGAAAGAAAAGCACAGTGGTATTTTTGGTAACTTTAGTCTGCCCCAAATAATTTATACTGCTCCCAGAAGAAAGCACAGCCTACCACTAAATACCACCAGGGTTTTGCCATTAGCAGCTACATTTTGTTCTAGAGACAAAGTGATTTTTACAGGGAAATCCATTCGTTTTTACACTGATCATTTATTATTATGATTTATTATTATGATTACTCTATTATTTATATGAATGGATAATGGATCATTATATGTTAGGCAAATGAAAAGAGGGAAAACAGAGATAGCAAGTCAAACAAATCAACCTTTAAGAAAATAGAGAAATACAAAATTTAAAAATATATACTTAATTTATATTGTCAGAAATTCAAGAAGCGTTCACACACATAAAACAAGAACAGAATACTTTAATAAAACAATTGGAAATTATGTAAACATTTAAAATATTATTTTAAAAACTCAATAGATTCAATGAATAGAAGAAATTATGTCACAGACATACTTTAGGCTCTGACTCAAGCGGGGCAAAGGCAATATATGTAACCTAAACATTTATATCCCTGTAATATCTTAAAATAAAAAAATAAGAAAAAATTGCATTTGGAATCTATTTCTTCACATTTTTTAAGAAAATTAACTTAAACAAATGAAGAGATGAATTTGTAAGAAATACGAAGATAATTCAGTAAGATGGCTTCTCCTAAATACCATCTGTCTTAAATAATTATTAATGGGAATATAATTATCTCATTAATTATCAGTTATTAATGAGAATATATTTTATTAATTATTTCATTCATATAAACTAGTAACTATAAAATACACACATATACACAAAGGCAAAAAATGTGCAAAGCTTTGTGTTAGAGAAAACAATGGCCCTGCAAAGATTCCTAAATCCTAATCTCTGTAACTTTGTGAATATGTTATCATACATGAAAAAAAGGAATTAGCAGATGTGATTAAGTTAAGAATACTGAGATGGAGACATGATTATGAATCCATTGTGTGGACTTAATGGGTTCACATTATAAGGGTCCTTATAGGAGGAAGACAAGAGAGTCGAAGTCAGGGAAAAAAAAAAAAGATATGACAATGGAAAGAGTTTAGACTGATGTACGTTGAAGATTGAGAAAAAATACACAAACCAAGGACTACAGATGGCCTCTAAAAGTTAGACAAAGCAACGAAATGGATTCTTCCCTGGAATCTCCAAAAAAATAAATAAATAAAAAGCTATGCCAAATGTTGATTTTTTTTTTAACCCCATAGCCTTTTTTCAGAATTCAGACCTCCAGAAACTCAAAATAACACATTTGTGATCTCTTAAGGCACTAAATTTATGGTAATTTATCACGACAACAATAGGAAGTTAATACAGCCTATAGAATTTGGATAAGTCAAAACTCTAAAACTGTTACGAAGAACATTGTAGAAAACTTGCATATGTATTGTAAAAATATAAATTTTTCTTTTTTCCCTAATTAATCCACAAATTAAAGCAACCGAATGAAAATATTATAAGATTTTTAATCTTATTATAGTCATTCATTAATTTAGTCATTAAAATAGTTATTATTCACCTATTATTTGATGAGCATTGATTTATATATTGATATAAAATCACAGGCAAAAATAGAAATGACACTGCTTACACTGAGGCTATACTTTTGTGAAGGAAATAAAAATAAATTAAAAAAATTATACACACATATATGTGCAGGGGTGCATGTGTGTATGTGAGTGTGCTTCTCTGACAACTAAGATGAAAGATTCAAGATTCTCTGACAAAATACAGTAGCAATAACTAATCTAACCAGGAACATCAATCAGAAAGTGGTATTAGAGCTAGCTAGGATCTGCAGACTGAGTAGGAGCAGACTATTTAGAAGGAAAGGTGAGATAGAATGTGGGGAAGCTTTTTTTGGAAAGATTCATTACACCTTGTTCATGATTCATAGAAAGAAAGGTCAGTATATGTTAAATCTTGTTTTCTATACAGGCCAATTTAAAGATTCTGTCTTTGTCCAAATAACACAATTGCAGCACAGGTGCACAAAGGTATTTGTGTAAGAATGCTTGTGGTAGCATTTTTTTCTATAATGATAATAGTGGAAAAACTTAAATATCCATGAAAGAGTTAGCAAATAAAAAATAAATACATATGTGTATATATATGTATATGCATTCACACACACACATTCTAGCAAAGAAAAAATGTAGTGACATTTTTTAAAGTTCATAATACATTATGCCATGAAAAAAGGTATCAGTATCTGTATTATAATAGTTTTCATTTTCAAAACCTATCGTGCATACATAAATTTATAAAAATGTGTACAGATGTATTCCTGTTTCTATATACTTGAAGTAGAGTGTGAAGAATACATATTAAACATTTAAAAGTAGTTTCATTTAGAAAGTGGAACTAGGAAAATAAGGGAATATTTTGATTTTCTTACTGTATTTGTATATTACTTGAGTTGGTATAAAAAGAGAATTTATGATTTTGTTATAAAAATAGGTGAAGAAAAATAAACATTGAACTTAAGTGAAACAAATTTGGATTGATGTTAATAGAAAACATCAGCAAATTATTGTGTTTTACTATACAATTAATAATCCGTCAGCTGCTTCCTATTGAATGCCCATAGCATGAAGTGATAAAAAGCAACCAAGTCTTAACTTTATTATTTTATTCCAGTTTATTTTAAAATTCTGTAAAAGTAAATACGGTGAATGTCAAAACTATGTGAGAATTAATCCCTGTTTCATCCTTGATTATTGTGTGCTATGCGTATGAATGCACATAATTAAAATTCTCAAATTGCCTCTTATTTAAGTTAATGCAAGAAACTGCATACAAATAAATTAATAAATTTGTTCCTAATTTTAGTATATAATAATATTACCCAAAGATATCTTGACTGAGGCCGGGCGCTGTGGCTCACGCCTGTAATCCTAGCACTCTGGGAGGCCGAGGCGGGCGGATTGTTTGAGCTCGGGAGTTCGACACCAGCCTGAGCAAGAACGAGACCCCGTCTCTACCAAAAACAGAAAGAAATTAATTGGACAGCTAAAAATATATAGAAAAAATTAGCCGGGCATGGTGGCATATGCCTGTAGTCCCAGCTACTCGGGAGGCTGAGACAGTAGGATTGCTTGAGCCCAGGAGTCTGAGGTTGCTGTGAGCTAGGCTGACGCCACGGCACTCACTCTAGCCAGGGCAACAAAGTGAGACTCTGTCTCAAAAAAAAAAAAATATATATATATATATATATATATTGACCATGTATGTGTGGGTGTATTTCTGGACTCTGTTCTGTTACATTGATTACATATATATACATATCTAGCCTCACACCAATACCACACTGTCTTGATTACTTTCAATCCCAACTCCCACCATCAGTCTCTGGCAACTACTGATCTATTTTCTGTCTCTGTAGTTTTGCCTTTTCCAGAATGACATATAAATAGAATCCTATGGTGTTTTTCCTTTTGAGTCTGGCTTCTTTCACTTAGCAAAATGTGTTTGAAATTTATCCATGTTGTTACCTGTATGAAGTAGTTTGTTCCTTTTTGTTGCTGAGTAGCATTTCATTGAAAGGATGTACCACAGTTTATCCACTCACTGATTCAAGGACATTTGTATCATTTCCAGTTTGTGGCAATTAAGAATAAAGCCACTGTAACTATGTGCAGGTTTTTGTGAGAACATAAGTTTTCATTTCTCTAGTGTGTGATTTCTGTGTCAAATGGTAAGTGTAGTATACGTAAATTTATAAGAAACTACCAAACTGGTTTCCAAAGTGGTTGTGCAATTTTACTTTCTCACCAGCAAATTATGAGAGTTCCAAGTTCTACATTCCAAGTTTTCTTTTAAAATTAATTTTTTAAAGTGAGTTGATTTAAAAGAAAAATATTTAATAAATAATAGTTTGGATAGTTTGCCATTGTACAAGGTAGTACATGGCCTAATATGTGGATATGGGAAAAATTATACTTTCTTACTCATTAGATATTAGTATATTCCCATTTTACAGATGTGAAAACCAAGACCTAGAAGGCCCAAAAGTCACAAAACCAATAAGTTGCCTCAATTTAAACCCAGTTCTCCCTAACTCCAGTATTATTAGTTCTATAGGGTCTTATTTTAAATCCTTAAGCCAAATTTGAACTTTTAAACCTTTATAACTTAGAGTGCAACTGTGCTGAAAGTGCTCTTTAGAAGATTTGATAATAAGCTATGACTTTAGCTCTCAGAGCTGACAGTACTTCAATTCTTTTAAGTCTAAAAATGTACTTTATCTCTTTCTGATGCCCCAGAGAGTTGGTTGCTCTTTCAGCACTTGACACACACCTCTATCATGTCACTTAGTGTTCTGGGCTGTAATGATCTGTTCATGTGTCAGTTCCTCTTCCCTCTGACTGTGCATTCCCTCTAGATGGGGACTGTGTTCTTTGTTTCTTCAGTACTTAGCACAAGACCTGCCACATGGGAGATATTCAGTCATTGTTGAAAGAATGACAGATTCTTGAATATGACTACAAAATCCAGTTGTGTGGTATATATATATTTCCTAAAGTTTAATGAAAGTGTTGTTTGTTTGTTTGAGACAGGGTCTCTCTCTGTTGCCTGAGCTAGAGTGCAGTGGTGTCATCGTAGCTCACTGCAACCTCGAACTCCTTTCCTTAAGCAATCCTCCTGCTTTGGCCTCCCAGAGTGCTAGGATTACATGTGTGAGCCACTGGCCCCAGCTATGAAAGTGTTTTTAATTAATTCAGAAACTATTAATTGAGCCTCTTCTTGCAATATGGTAGGCACTACACTGGACATTCTGACTGGAGGATAGTAGGGTGAATCTCCATGATATCAGGGAGTATATACACATACAGTACACACACACAGACATGGACATACATACATACACATCAGGAGACATAATTATAACATAATGTGCAAGGCAACATGTGAAAAATAAAGTGCAAAGGCCGTTCAAGGAGGCAGAGTAGCATAGGAATTTAGAGCAGTGCTTCTCAAAGTACCACTCCAAGAAGATATCAGGAGCTAATGCCAAAATGTGCATTCATACTTTGCTTCCTTCATGAAGAAAGTCTTGCTGTTAAAAAAAAGAGTTGGCTGAATTAAACAGTATATTTAGTGACTGGTGTATGCTTTTTATCTCGTCATGAACTAATGACATTCAGTTTATTCGTTGCAGCTTGTCTATGGACCATACTTGGAATAACAAGTAGCTAAGAGTACAAGCTCTGGAATCAAACTGCCTACATTGAAATTCTGGCTCTGCCAGTTATTAGCAATATGACCTTGGGAAATTCTGAATCTCAGTTTCCTCATCTATATAATGGGGATGATAATTTTTCTATGAGTTCTGAAAATTAAATAAACTAGTACATGACAACACTTAGCATAGACACTGGCACATTGTAAACACTCTGTAACTAATATTATTGTTATTAGTAATTAATGAAGAATTTTTTTCCAGCTGGCAAGGATTAGAGATAGTTTCTTGGAGTTTGTGATGGCAAAGAGGCATTAAATGTCATTCACAGAATGTTACTGTCATACCTACAGTGGATCAATTTCTTGGAATAGTGTTTTAAATTTTGAAGGATTCTTTAAAGATGCTGCTTTTTTGGCTGGGCGTGGTGGCTCACGCCTGTAATCCTAGCACTCTGGGAGGCCAAGGCGGGAGGATCACTTGAGCTCAGGAGTTGAGACCAGCTTGAGCTCTGAGCAAGAGTATGACCCCATCTCCACTAAAAATAGAAAAAATTAGCCAGGCATGGTGGCACACACTTACAGTCCCAGCTGCTCAGGAGACTGAGACAGGAGGATTGCTTGAGCCCAGGAGTTTGAGATTGCTGTGAGTTAGGCTGATGCCTTGGCATTCTAGCCTAGGCAACAGAGCGAGACTCTGTCTCAAAAAAAACAAACAAAAAAAGATGCTGCTTTTAAAACCTGGCTGTAAAAATCCCTGGCTGCATTTGAATGAAGGCAGGAAGGCAGTAACATTTGTTGAGCACCAGCTACCACTCTGATAAAGCTAATTACTTTTTCTGTATATTATTTTACTTAATTCAAAGAAGCATCTTGCACGTAGTGGATCAAAGCATCAACTCTGGAGCCACACTGCCTGGGTTTTACTCCTGCTTTGCCACATTCTTACATTCCGACATTGGGCAGTATACTTAACCTCTTCATGCCTGGTTTCCTCATATGTAACATGGGGTTAATAAAAGTACCTACCTAAAAAGACTATAGTGAAAATTGAGGGAGCTAATACATTTAAAGAGCTTAGAACTATGCCCAGCAACTGCTGGCTGCTATTATTATTATTGTTATTATTATAGAAGCTTGCCTATGATTCCTATACCTAATAAGTCACAAGGTCTGGATTTGAATCCACTTTTTTTTTCCTACCTCTTGATTCTTCCAGTTCTCCACATAGCATTTAGGTTGATCTTTCTAGAATGGAAATAAGATTATGTCACTCTCCTGCTTAAAGTCCTTCGATGGCTTCCTACTCCTTTAGGATCTAAATAAAATTTCTTCTGTGGCTTGCCTTTCTTCACATTTTCTCTCCCTCTACCTCCAGTTACACTGGCTTTGTTTTTGCCTCTTTCTATCTCGGGACCTTTGCATATGCTCAGTTTAGACTACTCATCCCCCTTCAACTAACTATAACCCCTACTTTTTTCTTAGGCATCATCTTAAATTTTACTTCTTGAGGGAACCTCATGAAGTTAGGTCCTTATTAGCTGGGCATGATGGCTCACACCTGTAATCCTAGCAGTCTGGGAGGCTGAGGCAGGAGATCACTTGAGGTCCGGAGTTCAAGACCAGCCTGAGCAAAAGCAATACCCCTCTCTCTACTAAAAATAGAAAAAATTAGGCAAGCATGGTGATGCATGCCTGTAGTCCCAGCTACTCAGGAGGCTGAGGCAGGAGGATGGATCACTTGAGCTCCCAGGAGTTGGAGGTTCCAGTGAGCTATGATGATGCCACTGCACTCTAGCCAGGATGACAAAGTAAGACTCTGTCTCAAGGGGAAAAAAAGGTAGGTCCTTACGTTATATATTTAGAAGTAACGGGTATATAACTTCTCTTTAGTAACACGTGTTACTTATGTTGTAATTACTTGACTATTATTGGTCTTTCCTATTAGACTTTAAGCTCTGTAAAGCAAGGCCTCTTTCTGTCTTCATTAGTGTTCTAACCCTAAGACTTTGCCTGGTGCCTGACACATAGTAGGCACTGAATAAATATTTTTTGATGTGGATTGAATCCTAACAGACATGGACGTGATTCCTAGAACAGCAGAATGAACGATGTGCTGCTTTTTGCTTCTTTCCTGGCTCTTTGCTGCAAATAGCTCAGAGCATGAGGAGCTGTTTGTTTTTAGCAACTCACTTCTTTGCACTGATTGAGGTTTTCAGACTATTGTTAGGCATTCTCACTGCCCAGCTTTTCAGAGATGAAATTCTTTTTTTCTGATTTTCATTTCATCTTGATCCATTTTTCCTCTGGGAGTTGGGGTGGGATGTAGAGATGATGGCTGTAACCTTGAGATGAAATTGGGCTAGACAGCGGTATGCCAGCTTTTGTTCTTTAAATGGTTTGCACTGCTCCTCACCCAGGAGGGGAGGAGAGGAAGAGGCTTCTCATGCCAGTCCCTTAATTTGTCTTCATCCCTTGCTGAGCAGCTGCCTGTGGGGTTGGAAATCTTACTCATCTGGGAGCAACTTCCAAGCCTGAATTTGAACCAGGCCCTGTGCTCTGCAGAGAGTAAAAGCATCACTCAGCATCACTTGCTGTGAGGCCACTCTTTTCCTTTTAAAAAATATACTTACATTTTTTTAAAATTGAGGTATAACTTATATAAAGTGAACTGCACAGGTTCTGCGTTCCCCGACACCCCAGCAAATTCCCTTGTGTCCCTTTCCAAGCAATACTCCCCAAAGGTAGCGCTCTTTTGCCCCGTTAGGTTGACTGTTGAAATTCTGTTTTTTTCATTTCTCTCCTTCTGTTTTTACTGTCTGATCATCCAAGCAATGTTTATTGCAGAAAATTTGGAAAGCACAGAAAAATGTAGATACTAAAGAAAAATAGCCTGTACTTTGACCACTCAAAGGCCTGTTATACTTTGAAACAACCAGAGTTCCCGGTATTTCTTTATCAAACAATGTCTGGTTTTCTGTTGGTTCTCTTTGAGGACCTCTGATGCCTCCTTGCCTTTGTAGATACTGCTGCACTTTCTTGGAGTGCCCTCCAGGCAAACATCTATGCTCATTCTTTACATCTTGATAAATCACTGCCTCACCTGGGACTCCTTTCCTGAGCCCTCCCCTCTCCTTCTTGTCCCTATAATATTCGGCACATACCTATTATTGCCTTTGTCTTATTGTTGTACAGATGTTTGTGTACTCACCTACCTCTCTAAAACACTCGCAGTGAGCTCCTTGAAGCATAGACTTCATATTGCTCACCATAGTGCCTAGAACAGAACAGTAAATGTTTGTTGAATGGATTAATAAATAAACAAATCAATTAAATCTTGCCAGAACTGTTAAAGAAGAAAACTTATGATTAGTGGCAGGAATGGACAACTCCCACTTTAGTTGGTCAGTCTTATCTGTAGAATGACAAAAAGGAAAAATAGTATTTTAGAATGCTTTTTAGTTTTCCAAAAGCTTTAACATAATTATTTTATTTGATCTTCCATAAGAAATCTATGATTATATCCCCTTTTTTTTATGTTGGGAGGTTATTACTGTATTTGCATTGGAAGAAGAGGTGATCAGACATTGTGCTACAAAGTGGAAGGGGATGTTATTTATAGAGGCTACATGAAAGAGTTTGTAATACCTAGCATTTCCTGGCTATTTAGGAGGGCAAGGGACCTGACATTTGTGGGCATAGTATACCGGGCAAATTAGTGATGCAATCTCATTTTATCGTTGCAAAACCCTAGGAATTAGGTATTTTTTAAAAAAAATCTATTGATTATTTTTTTTTAAAGAGATGGGGTCTCGCTCTGTCACCCAGGCTATAGTGCTGTGGCATGATCATAGCTCATTGTAGCCTTGAACTCCTGGGCTCACAAACCCTGGGCTCCCAAGTAGCTGGGACTATAGGCGTGCATCACCATGCCTGGTGAATTTTTAAAAATTTTTGTAGTGGCTGAGCGCAGTGGCTCACGCCTGTAATCCTAGCACTCTTGGAGGCCGAGGCGGGCGGATTGTTTGAGCTCAGGAGTTCGAGACCAGCCTGAGCAAGAGCAAGACCCCGTCTCTACTAAAAAAAAAAATAGAAAGAAATTATCTGGACAACTAAAAATATATAGAAAAAAAAAATTAGCCGGACAAGGTTGGTGCATGCCTATAGTCCCAGCTACTTGGGAGGCTGAGGCAGTAGGATCACTTGAGCCCAGGACTTTGAGGTTGCTGTGAGCTAGGCTAACGCCACGGCACTCACTCTAGCCAGGGCAACAGAGTGAGACTCTGTCTCAAAAAAAAAAAAAAAATTTTTTTTTGTAGTGATAGGATCTCGCTATATTGCCCAGGCTGGTCTTAAACTCCTGGCCTCAAGCAATCCTCCTGCCTAGGCTTCCCAAAACGCTAGGATTATAGGCATGAGCCATCGCGCCTGGCCCTGGCTGATTTTTAAAAAAACTTTTTTAGAGGTAGGGTCTTGCTATGTTCAATTAAGTTTTACTATTCTCATTTCATAGCTGAAGAAATTGAGACTCAGAAAGCTGAATTAATTTGTCTAAGTTCAAATAGGTAATAAGTGGCAGAGCCAATATTTAAATCTAGGACTGTCATGGCTCTAATCCATTTTCTATTACTCTAAACTTCCTTTTGTAGATGTCCATGTACAGAGGGACATGCCCCTTGCTATGTGATGAAACTTTATGAGGCATGAAAACTGAGGAATCCTACTGTCATTATTATTATTTATTTTCAGTTTCATGAACTTTTTGATGAGATGAACATAACACTAATGCCATATTTTTATGTAGCCATTAGTCTAGTCCTGTCTCATCACCACACCCAATTCTCACAATTGTCTGTTGATATAGGCCAAGTTGTAATTGTATTTATACATGAAGAAACTGAGGCCCGGAGGGAGAAGTGAATATTGCTAATAAGTGGCAGGGCCAACACTTGACAGCAATTTCAGTGTTCTTTTCACTGCAGTATGTATAATAGATTTGCTGAAGCTGGTTATAGTAAGCATAGACTCTACAACAGTGCTTCTCAACACAGGAGATGTTACCCCTCAGGGGACAATTGGTAATGTCTGGAGATAATTTTGATTGTCACCACTTGGGGGATACTGCAGGCATCCAGTGGGTAGAGCCTAGGGATGTATAGGCCAGCCCCCACAACAAAGAATTATGTGGTCCAAAATGTCTGCAGCACCATGGTTGAGCGATCCTGTTCTAGAACAATTGAGTTTCATACCTTATTTCTCCAGAAAAGATGAAATACCCAAGGTTAACCTCCAAAGCATACCTAGTGTTGAGCTTGATTCTTTTAGAACTGGCTATTCTTCAATAGCAGCAAATATGTATTAATCACCAGGTTTTATTCATAATATTGTATTAAGTATGATTATGGGTACAGAAAGGCATTAGACATGGTCTGTTGACATGGTACTTTGTTCCTGATTGCAGGTAAGCATCCTCTATTCCAGGAGCTGCTGCATGTAGTAGTGGCTATACTCATGGACTACCCTGATTGAAGTGCTGCTGCTGGCTTAAGTGAACTGTCCCAATAACTGACTCTTCCTTTCTACAGTTATGCGATGCCTACCAAAACCATGGAGGTGATGCGGCTGCCGGACCAAGGCAGCAAAATGGTCCTGGACTCAGTCCTTACCACTCATGAGCGAGTGGTTCAGGTAGGCATTCAAGGAGAACCTGAAATATATTTGCCTCTCCTGGTGCTTCTCTCTGTCCATTTTTTCTCCTCCTGTCAAGCCCTTTTCTTTTGCTTGCCTGCCCCTGGAATGATGCTCTTCTCCAGGATTCAGTTCTGGACCTCTTCATCTCTCCTTTTATAATACCTTCCCCCTGTGCAATCTCGCTCATTTTCCTGGCCTCAGTGACCACTGTTATATACTGATAATACATACACACACACACACACACACACACACACACACACACAGTCCTGATCTGTTCAGTGATCTTCAGACCTGATACCCCCTTGTCTACTGGACTTTTCCACTTGCATGTTCCATAGGTGTCCTCCCTACACTCAATGTATGCAAAACTAACTGTAGAGTGACTGATTCTCCTCTTTTTCTATAATTCTTTCCACCTTTGAGCCTAATGTGTGACCCTTCTTTGTCCTTTGATATCCATTCATTCACCAAATTGTATAGCTTCTATCTCCTAAAAATCTTTTAGCTCCATCTACTTCACTTTACCCCCATACCAATGTGATCATGTTATTTTCCTGCTTAAAACGCTTCACATCCCATTCACTCCAGCCACTCATGGAGCTAGTTTTAATTCCCTAACACTGTTATGCCTCAACATGTTACTGAATGCTATTTTCTCTGCCTTAAAAACCCTCCGCACTACTGTTGAATTTTCCCAGTTTATTCTTATTTTTCTTCAAGACTCCATTCAGATGTTACCTCTTCTGGAAGCTTTCTTTGACCTTCCCTGATTTAGCTGGATAGGTATTTCTCTTGTTGGTTCTTGCAATCCCCTACCTGCCCTTCCATCACACATCTGATTCACCTCTGGATTCTTAGCACAGGGTCTGACACCAGTCAGGTCCTGGTCTATATGGGCAAACCTGAGTTGAATCAGAAATTCAGTCTGGACTTGATAACCTCTTGGTCCATTTATGATGTCCATTGCCTATAAGAGCACATATTTGCAGCAGCCATCTCGGCGAGAAAACACCTGGGCAGATGGCAAGAGAAATCCTGTAGAACCAGGCTCAAAAACCAGCTTTTGGTGTTAATCCTACACCTTAGGGCTCTCCAGCTACCCAGAAGCTGGCATTGGAGCCCGTGCCACATCTGCCCAATTACCTAGCTTTCAGCTCTCTCCCTTAGAGCATCTTCTTTCATTTTGCAGATCAGCGGTTTGAGTGCTACGTTTGCAGAGATTTTCTTGGAAATAATCCAAAGCAATCTTCCTGAAGGAGTCAGATTGTCAGTGAGGGAGGTAGGTACTAGTTTGGGAAAAGGCCTTATGGTGGCCTACGTTTGCTCAAAATAAGAATAACAACATCTGGACTCCCTCATTTTAAAAACAACAGAGAGATGTGAATAATTTAGCCCAAGTAATAATCAGGAAAGATGTACAGTCTGATAGCACCCTGATCATTATTCTGAGGCATCAGGGATGATGCTTTGTGGACCACAGGACCTCACTTTCATCAAAGCATCCTGTTGTTAGGAGTGAGCCCATGACACCCCAAAATTCTCTCTTTTCAGACAGTTGTGTAGCAGAAAACATGGTTTAAGATTACATACAGTATAATAAATCAGAACACAAATAGGAAAACATACTTAAGAGAGAAGTTTCCTGGACCTTCAAAGCTTGACTGTAGCTTGACTGAATATATTCAGTAAAGAATGCCAGTAAGAAGGATTTTAGCCAGGCATGAAAAACTTGCAAAACATTAGGAACCTTGGCCTAAATACTGAGTGTTCAGGTCCCTATGCCAAGGTATCCTTCTTACGACACAGATACATCAGCTACCATTTGCTTCATCCAGCCTCTCTTGTTCTGAGTCCGTACTTGTCAAGCTTCTTCTGGTTGTTATTTGGGTTTCACGTAGATCTGTGTGCAGGGAGAGAATGTGCTGGTCATGCTGACTTAAAATATTCCAGTCCCTGTGAGTGTTATTCCCTATTGTAAATGGACAATTTTGACATTCTCTTTTTTTTTTTTTTTTTTTTGAGACAAAGTCACTCACTCTGTTGCCCTGGCTAGAGTGCAATGGCGTCATCATAGCTCACTGCAACCTCAAACTCCTGGGCTCAAGTGATCCTCCTGCCTCAGCTTCCTGGGGAGCTGGGACTATAGGCACAATCTACCACACCCAGCTAATTTTTTAATTTTTTGTAGAGTTGGGGTCTCACTCTTGCTCAGGCTGGTCTCAAACCCCTGACCTCA
>CAUYSK010043762.1:0-20356 GCA_963575035.1 Avahi laniger | reverse complement strand
TGTTTTTAAAAAATATGTTATAAGAATCCTATCATTTATTGTATAAACAGTGATATATAAGATCACTACATGGAAGTTTACAGTTTAAATAAAATTGAAGAAATGAAATTGCCTTCCTACTTTGACACTTTCTGTCCTGTTATCTGATATTTACTATCTAAGTAATTCCATATTAGATGGCATTATTATTCTTTGTCACTCAAGTAGAGACATTGATTTGATCCTGTATTAGAGATATATCGATCTAACTCTATTCTCAAAATAAATTGTTACCTGTGTGATTAGGCAAAACGTTTAGGGTCTGCAGCACCCTCAGTGGCAGAGACTTGACAATATTCATATAAAGCCCTGTCTCTCTGTAAGGCTAAGTTATATCTTATACTGCTACTCCTACTGACATAAAAGCCCAGGACATCTGAGCTGGCTTAGTACTCTGATTGAAGGGGTGTCAGACACAACAGTGCTGGCTGGATTTGCCACTTGCATTATGAGACAGACACATTCTTAATAATAAAAGACTGTTTACACTATAATCCATTTATAACTCAGCCCATTTACTGTTACTCCTGCAAGAAATTTGAGGCCTAATGTAATAGCTAATAAAAGCAATAAAAATATAGTTCTGGGACTATTCCTAGCTTTTGTCTTCGAAAAGAAAAAAAAAAAAAGCATGATGCTTTGGTTTGAAAGTTTTTCCCTTCAAATACTCATACTGAAATTTAATTGCCACTGTAACAGTATTCAAAGGTGGGACTTTAAAGAGATGATTAGGCCGTGAGGGCTCCACCCAAATGGGCGAAACTGCTTCTCTTATAAAAGGACAAATCTGGCCCCTTTTAGCTCTCTCCAGCCCTTTTTTGCCCCTCCACCATGTGTTGATGAAGCAAGAAGACCCTGGAAAGATGCTTTCCGCTTGATTTTAAACTTCCCAACTTCCAGAACTATAAGATAATAAATTTCTACTCATTATAAACTACCCAGTCTCAGATATTCTTTTGCAGTAGCACAAAACAGACTAAGACAGCATCTAACCTGACGATCTTTAACTCAGCAACACAGACCATGGATCACCTCACTTGAGAACAATAAAAAAGTGGTTCAGTCATTTTATCTAATAGAAACTGGCAAAAAAGCTATGCTTGGTGTCTTGAATTTTCCTGAGTCTACAGCAAGGTACTTAAGTGTCTTTAGTTTATATTATCCCATACACAATATAGCATATAGGACCAATGTGGATCTCATGCTGTTATTTTCAAAAATAAAGGAAATAATAATATAGATAAAATTCTTAGTAGATTGCTTGGCATAAAGTAACTCCTCAATAAATAGTAGGCATAATGATCCAGCATATCACTATTGTTTTTATTATTTTGACATGGGAGCCTATGTCTAACTTCACGATTTCTGTCCCTCGATCCTTCTTCCCATGGTGGTTTAAAAAAATTAGGTAAAGGAATAAAATGTGGAAATTAGGGAGTTGAAGCTATTGACATTAACAAAGGTTTTCTTAATTTCTGATATCTTCATATCTCTTGTTTTCTAAATTATTATAAAAACAGGAAAGCAAAACAAAAGAAAAGGCAATCAATCTTTTCCTTTTTGTAACACAATTTGGAAACTTCATTAAGTAGTTTTTATGCCACTATTTTCCTCTTTCCATTACAATCAGATCCAAACCTCTAGCACTGAGGACACCTTTGGTCAATATCTTTTTATCAGCTTTCTCCTGGCAGTTGACAGCATGCTTTCTCTCACAAGTTGTGTGTTTTCTTTCCCCAGAATGTACATTTCAGAAATGTATTTTGAGTGCTATAAAACATAGCATGTAATTGTTTAAATATGAGAAACGATTACCTCCTCAGGCAGCCATCTTTGGTGACTTAAAACATGTGCTTAATTTCAAGTAATTCAATAAAATATACATATTTTAAAGTGTGCACATTTCCTTAAAATAACGCTCTAAGAAAATACCATTGAAGAGAGTCATCTTATTTGAATAAGCTTATAACCATTCCCTAATTTTGTACTTCTCTATCTTGCTGAAGATATTCTGTACGAGTAATGGGAACTTTATGGAACACAGTGATAGTCAATTCTGAATTACCACAGCAGGGTAAAAGTCATAAAATGAACTTAGAGAAATAAAAGTTTATTTGTTATCTATTTATTATCTTTTACCTTGGACAAATATTTAGGATAAAACATATGAACTGGAAAAAAATCATGCCCTGATGTAAACCAATATTAAGTTCATAGATGAATAAAATTGTTTCTTTCACAAAAAATGTCATCAACATTAGTGGAAAATAGTTATTTTTCCTAAAAATTCTTTTCTCTCAAGTCATTAAGAAGTATGAATGAATGGTCCGTATTTCAAAAGAAAATGAGAAAATTATTTTGTTTATTCTATGTATTCTTTCAAAATAAAGGATTATTAATTGTTAGGTGTATGTGTGTGTGTGTGTGATAATTCTCTTTCCTACTATAATGCTTTGTTTATGAGGATAGAGTTGATTCATTCTTTTTCATGACTCAGTCTGACAACCAGAAACACTAACAGGAATATAATAGAAGATCAATCGATAGTGATTAAATTAATAAATGGCTGAGAATTGGCTACATGTGGGATTGGGAAGGATGGAAATTAAGACTATATGATTGAATATTTATTGTAGAATAATGGACCATATATGTAACATATATGCTATGATAATAACATATATGATGTAATATATATCATCATATATGATATACATTATTCATTAATATATGTGATGATATATATCTATCGCACTTAATTCTACTTACATAATAAACTATCTTCGATGATATCACATTCTATGTTTTAATTACTTTCCTTACTATTAAACATCCTTGGCTATGATTGTAACATTATAATCTTTTTGTGATTCTTTTCAGGTGGATTTTATTTAAAATATTTAATTATAAATTCAAACTCATATGTATTATTATTTAACTAAAAACTGTAATATTTTCTACCAAAGCCAAACAAAGAAGTTAAAATTTTAATTTTGCCTGACTTTCTGATTCCTTTTTTTTCAATCTCCTTTCCAATTGAAGAACGTTAATAAATTATCAGCATTCTGAAGTTTTAAGATTACCCCCTGATCTTGACAATCCTCAGGCAACCCAGAACTTGGTAATAGCATGTCTAAGTTTATTTCCCGTCCTTCCTCCAAACCAAAATTGATCTGTTCCCATTTTCATTTGATTTATCCCATATACCCATATATTTTAAGATGATAGTCAATCTATTGTAGCTGTGACAATAATATTTAGGTTTAACTTGAGTAATCACAAGTTTTTTTTATTTTTGTTAATTGTGCCTGATTTCATTTCCAATAAATTCTCCTCCATTTAAATAGGAGCTTTGTTGCTTAAATTTTCATTGATAAAATATTTTTTAATTATCATACATGAAACACCAATTTATTTTCTTACATGTAAATTTTGTCATTGCATGTTTTTGAGGTACTGAGAAAATAAACCATTAAATTATAGAGCATTCCCTATTTTTTCCTATGTCAGAATAGTCTTCTGCATTTACCATGGCTAGATTTTTCTGGAAGAAATTCAAAGCAATACATTTTGACAGTAGATTTTTGTGAAAGCATAGTTGATATCTGTCAGGTTCACTGTCGTATCTCCATAATGCAGCACGGTTCCTGGCTCATAGTTGATCTTCCATAAACACTTGATAATTGAATGACTTTAATTATTCTCCCATTGGCTCATTATTTAGCACAACGCTTCAGGGCACTGCCACAGTCATACGGTGGGATGAGAAGCAGCAGGATATGGCTGTGACAAAGAAGCCAAATCCAAAAATCTGTTAGGGTAAAAGAGTTCTGGCACATTCCACTGATGGGCATAGGAGATATTAATTATATAGAACTAAATATGTCTAAAAGTATCAAGTGGGAAATGTTGACTCAGGCAAGCAAGAAATTCAGTTTAGAAAAATCAGAGAAAGACAAATAATCATCAATCTATCTACTTCTCTGTTTTACTCTGCATGTACACTTCATTTGACCAAAAATCACTGAAAAGATTTGAACAAGGGGACAATAGCTATCAGAAAATAAGATAAAGAGATTAATAACCAAATAATACATTTTAGATCTGTCAAATTACACACTTAGATCTATATTTTTAGGTAGAAAACAATTGCATAAATTAGCAAAGCCATTTCACTTATACTGCTATACTGAGATTTTTTTGTGAGTGAAATTCTTCCCAGTGATCCACATAAAGACAATAGGAAAGACTATAGCAACAATGACATTGACAAATTCTTTTATTGAACAAACAATTCATTGTTTTAGAGATTTTCTGTATTAATGAAAGGCAACAAAATAAAAATTAAATGTATTTCAATAAAAGCATTTCCAGTAGGGGTTAAAAAATACAATCCATATTAGCAGGTTTCCATGATAGTTTTAATTTCATGATAACTACTTCAAAATAAAATGGAGACAAAACACAAAGTAAAAATTTATGAAAAAACTAGTTTCAAGACATTGTATCAGGCAATGGAGGGTGATGATCTCTGAGAAATGGAAAACAAAGTGAGACCTATAATGGCCCCAGACTACAGACCTGTGAATACTTCTGAACCACACAGCTGGGAGAGAAATGCAGTTGGAACTTGACAGATTGCCTAAATGAGGTGACATAGACAGATGAAAGCATAGGAAAACAACATATTTGAGTTTGCAAGGCAGAGTGCCAGAGAAGAAAGAATTGCAGATAGAGAGAAATCCAATTATCCACAGAGGGTCCTGCTCAAATATTCAGTAGAATATATAGAGAGCAGTACAGGCATGTGAGGAAACCATTCTGGTCCCACAAAAGGAACCACCTGTAAGGATTAGAGAGTACTTAGAAAAGCTCATGATTCATGGCCATTAGGTAGAGTATTCAGAAGGACTTTGCCGTGGTAGAGGTGAGTAATAATTAGCCCTAGACTATAGTCTGTTCCTGGTACCACCTAACGAACCTTAAAAGCAAGTCTCAAAGGAATCAGTTTTCAAGTCTACATTGTGGAACAAAGTTCAATAGTACTTATAGAAATACAAAAATATTCTGTACGTAACAAGGTAAAATTCACAATATTTATCATCTAATCCAAGGTTTCCAAGCATATAAGAAAGCAGGAAAATATAACCCATGTGAGGAAGAGAGCAAATAATTTGAGATAGACTCAAACTGAAAAAGAATGTTATAAATTTTAGTCTTATATAGTATGTTTGAAAAAAGAAGAAATATTGAACTTATTCAGTACAGATAAAAAAGATGAAAACCAAATCAAATTGCTAGAGATATAAAACAATATTTCAGATGAAAAATATACTAGTTAAGATTAACAGCAGATTAGACACTGCAGAAGAAAAGATGGGTTCACATAAATATGTAGCAAGAAAAAATAATTCAAAATTAATCACAGAAAGAATACAACATAATGAATGGAGAATCAATAAGCAATGGGTCATATTTTCAGAGGGCATAATATTCAAGTATGTACATATAATTGTAGTCTCAACAGGAGAAGATGGAAAAAATATTTGAGGAAATAATAGCCAAAATTGTCCAAATTTGATCAAAGCTATAAAATCACAGATCTCCAAGACTCTCAAAGAACTTCAAGCACAACAAACATGAAGGAAACCACACCAAGGAATTTCAATGAGTTACTAATCCAATCCTGAATCACCAACTTGTTTTTACATAATTAAAGAAAATAGGGTCCCATCAGGGTTCTAAATTAGGTGAAGCACAAACCAGTCTCTCAGGCAGCCTGCTAAAAAGCCAGAACATTAAGCACATGTTCCATTCTTCCCTTTGCCCCTGAGAAGGCTATCATGCTGTTTCCCTCCATTGTCCATACCATGGGCATTTGGAGAAGCGGCAAGCTGCACTCTTTTGTTCTCAGCAGCCCCACATCTAGAATATCCAGGTCTTATCAGTGCTCCAAGATAGGTGAGACGTAAACCAATCCCTTGGGAAGCCCCCTGAAACCCAGAGTGTTTGATATACCTTACAACTCTTTCCCTTTGCAAGAAGATGCTATGAGTTGGGGATTTTCTCATGCTCATTCTCCACCAATCCTGGGAAATGGACCAAGGTGTGTGCCATACTAGTCCAAATTATCCTTTATTCTCAGTAACCCTCAACATTTTGCCCTTTTTTGTCCATGTTTAGATTCAAGCAAGAGAGATACTAGTCCATTGGGCAGATTCCTAAAAAATCTACACCTTGAATGGAAATTTCCATCTTTTAATTCCCTTCACAGGGAGAAGCCAGAAGCTGGAAGTTTTCTCCCTATTTTGCTGTGCTGAGCCAGAAGGGTGGGACAATGATGAGTGAGGATCAGAGATTTTCCTACCAACTTAAATGCAGCTGGTTTTGTACTCACAGGAGCTGCAGGAACATCTCTTAATCAGTTTACAGGTTTCTCACAAAGCTAATTGGTCCATGCATTGTTGCTGAATCGGTATCTCCATGAGGTTAGAAGGGTTTGGGGCTTCCTATTCTGCCACTTGTTGAGCTCTGCTTTTTATTTTAGATCTCAGATTTTGTGACCACTTTCTCTCTAGGCAGTATTGCCATATAATTTTATTATAATGTTGTAAAAGCTGTTCAGTGACAAGATTTATAACAGCTTAGAAAGTTACAGCAGATCTTACATTATACCCCAATTATTATAAGAGTCACATCTGGTAGCTATCTTGGAGATAGCCCAGAAGATGATATTTTATTTAAGCAGAAAATTAAAAAGCCCTGGATGTTTTTTCTCCTTCAGTTATATGGTGGTAAAGAATACTGCTGGAGAATAATAGGGCTTTCTATGTTATTCCACCAACATTTAAATATCCTCTTCAGCACGTAAATAGGTGGTCTTTTACCCATGATAAAAATAAGTTGCTTGGTATTTATAATTAGATAAATTACCATACCAATTTAAAAATCACAGATTTAAAATATATGAAGATTTCTAAGCCTAGCAGGCAACTAGATCTCAATAAATATTGATTTGAACTATTTTTCAAAGGCAGACACCATAGCTTTTATGTTGCATAGTCTGACAAAGAAAATTCAAGTTTACAAACTTCCACATAAGGGCATTCCTGAATAACATTCACTTTTTTCTGGAGACCTAGAAACCACCTGTCACATTCCTTGCCTGGCTGTCAGATACCTACTTCTTCCCTTAGTCTGGTGGAACAATGCCTGTCCTTTTTAGGTAGACATGGCTTCTGTTAACAGAATGCCAAGAATGACAAATGACTTCTGAAGTTGTCTTTCCAGGGCCTGCATGATAAATAGTTTCAGTTCTATGCATTGTGCCACACAGGGTGGTTTTCAGACATCTTCCACATAAAGATCTGCTCAAGTTGGGAGCCAATATTATGCCTTCAACCCTGGAATAATCCCTGCAAACCCTTGCTTATAAATTATTTAATTGGTTCTAATTGATTCCATTAACTATTTTAATATTAAACTATTATGTATTTGTAGGTATGCAAATTTTGAATTATTGGTGTCTACAGTTAGGCAATAATTAAAACCTACACCCATGAAAAATCATTACGGTTCATGATTTCATGGCTTTCTCTTGACTCTCTCACTACTTTCCATGTTTTTTTGAATTTGCTGGATTTCTACAAGTATGTGAGTATCATTGTATTATCACTTTATAATATGTCATTAGATTTTTAAGGTATCCTATCTTAACCACCACCTTAAGAAAAAGAATAACAATTATATCTTATATATTTTTATATTGTGAAAACATTTTTCTATATCAAACAACTTCTTGTTTTCTTTTTCTGAAATAAATTATCAAATTTATTTTTCTAGCAATATATTTAGGCCTAAACTTTATAAATTTTTCCATGATTGAAAATACCTTAATTTTTAAAAATTATTTTTGAAACCATTTAGAATATTTTTATCAAAATATCAAAAATATTGATGTATTTTTTCTATTATCAGTTACTATTGCAGAGACTCTTTTGCTGATATTTTATTCTACTGGTCTTTTTAATTACCAGTATTGGTTGCTTTTTATGTATTTGATTGCAAAAGTTTATAAAGTTTATTTTATTCTGAAAGATAAAATACTTTCCAAAAATATGACTAGCATTGGTTCTTATATTTATTTCTTAGTGTTATAAGTGAACTTTAGAGCCTGAAGGCTTGAGAACTCCTTCATTTATACAGTATTTTATATCTTCTCATTCTCTCACATTTCTTTATTTGCTACATTATATTTTCTCACATTCTGAAATTTAGGTTGGATTAGTTGAAACTTCCAGCTATTTTTAAATACTGTTAATTTTCTTTTTCAGTTCATCATTAATTCTAAAACAAACCATTCACTTATTCTCTGGTATCAACACATTTGGTTTTCAGCTGTTTCTTTTTTTTCTTTAACTGATTCTCTCTATTATAATAGTGAGGGATGTGTGTATGCATGTGCATGTCTCTGTGTATATGTCACAAATATATTTAATTTATATAATTTTTGATTATTTTTAATGAAAGACTTATTTATTTTTAAATTCTCTGAGTCTATTTACTTAAAATCCTCTTAATTTTTGCCATTTACTTTTTACACAAATAGTTTTCATTTTTAAACATATGCATATCTTTTATTCTGCTAATTCATTTCAAACTATCAGATAATTCTTATATATTTATATTTTTAAAAAAGCAGAACTGTAATATTCATAGCTCAAATATATTTCCTTTGCGAAATAAAAATCCCTGCTCACCTGAAAATAGATGCAGTTATTAATTGAAGGAATTCTGATACTGGGTAAAGTGTGAAGGTGGTGATTGGATCATTTTAGTTATAAGCAGAATTGTGATCTCCAAGTAAATGTCATACCCTAATCTCTGGGATTGTGGATATTTTTGCTCTCATGCCACAAGTGCTTTGCTGATGTAATGATTAATAATAAATGATCTTAAAATAGATTTTCCTGGTGGGCGCAACTGTAATTACAATAGTAAAGCCAGAAAAGGGTACAGAGGAGAAAATCAGAGAGATATAAATCATGAGGGGTCATGTGACCAGGCATGTGGACAGCCCATAGCCCCTGAAAGTGGCTTCCAACTGGTAGCCAGGAAGGAAACAGGGAATGAGATTCTACCATAAACCAAATAAGACTGGAAGTGGATTTGTTCCCAGACACTCCAGAAAAGGGTCACGCTGACCGACTCCGATTCTACCTTATGAGATCCCAGGCTGTGCAGAGACACCTAGACTTCTGACCTAAAAATGTGATATAATAAGTGGATGTTATTTAATGTCCCTAAATTTGCGGTAATTTATTTTTCAGAAATACAAACCAAAAACAGATTTTTAAATATGTTTTATTTATTTATGTTTTTAAGTATAGGTTTAAAAATATAAAACAGGCTGTTCCTCTCCCTTGGTAGTTTGAGTTACCCTGAATACTACTGTATTCTCTAGTTTCAAGATCACTTTGTCATGAATTCCACTTGAAAGAGCTGTTTATGTATTTAAGCCAGACAACATTTTCTCTTAGAGCATTGGTTGACTAACAGTGTTCTACTATTCTCTAATTAATTACGTGTGTATCCCAGCATTCATAACTTTCAATGTCTGCATATTTAGAGTCACACTGGAAAAAAACTGACATTTTTGAAATCCTTATTTTCATCTGAATGTGGTTGTGTTTTTCTCAGCTCTGTTGGATTCTATTAACAAATTTTTATTTTCTGTGTTCATCCAGAACCTCCTCACTATTTGGATAGGCTACTTCCTCACCTCGCTTTCCTGCATTGCTGCATTTTAATTTTATTTTTATATTATTCCATAATTTTAAAGTTTTTTTTTGTTTGTTTTTTTGTTTTTTGTTTTTTTTGTTTTTTTTCTTTGAGACAGAGTCTCACTGTGTTGCCCCGGCTAGAGTGCCGTGGCGTCATCCTAGCTCACAGCAACCTCAAACTCCTGGGCTCAAGCAATCCTACTGCCTCAGCCTCCTGAGTAGCTAATTTTAAAGTTTTGACCAGAATTCGTGTTTAATTAATCATTTACAACTGAAAGTCATATATATGTATTGTTTTCTGTTTTTTGGTTACATTCAGATATGTGTAACTATTAAAGAGGATTTTTCCTCAAATTCAAATAATTGATATTAAATTACTATAGATTCTAATAAAACATGATTATAACATAGACTTACTATTGCACAATTGTAGAACAATAAAGCACACAGATGATTTTCAACCTCATTAATTAAAAATAAAGCCTTCTACCTTTAAAATTGTTTGCATATACAAAAATATGAAGTTAATAATGGTTTTGTATGGCTGTGTATTATTATTTTTTTATTTTGTGTTTAACACTGCGTATTTTTTTGTCTCAGTTATTGCAAATAATGCAGTGTAATAATCATTTTTATTTCCCATTGATGTTTTAAATATTTTCTATATATCTCTTTATATTTAAAGCAATCTTTGAGAAATTGTGGCATTGTTTTTCCTAGAGGCTCAAATGTAAGACATTTTTATCTTTAGTGAAAAACAGATCTGACATCATATTTAGCCACAGAGTGAACAAAATTAATAATATCTGTTAAAGGAAAATTAAAAACATTCTTTTCCATCTTAAAAGAAAAGGTAAATTACTGCAACAAATACACTAATGCAGTTAATCCATTACATTTATAGATTCGATTTATGTAAATTCATAGATATTTATTCAACATCACTTGTTCAAAATAATACAATCTCAAAAGTCATATATTGAACTTGCTAATGGACTTAGATACTTTTATATTTTTTAAATGACGAGAAGTAGAAATGCAAACACAGTTGGGATCCAAGTAATTCAGGTCATCCATCCATGAATGAAGACAAAAAAATCATCAAAGCAATAAAATGGTAATCAGCTGTAAATAAATATCAGAAAAGTTTTTCAATGGAGCACTGACACCTAGAAGAATCTGTACTTAATGCCAATGGACGGGAAGATGTTTAATAATAGTTTACTCTGAGTTATTGATAGCCTAATAACACCCTAGCTTTATGTGAATAGCTCTCAGGTTGTTGTCCTACAATTAATTTTTTTCTTATATTTGTTTTTGTTTTCCAGCTTAAATCTAAAGATAATTACACATTTTGTAGAGGAGATTAAAAATCAAATATGAAAGAAAGGAAATACCTATTATTTATTTTCATGCTTCCATCAGACCACACCAGCTCAATGACTAATGTCTTCTATTACCCTTGCTGCAATCCTCACCTCTCTGCTAAGTATTTAATGTAGGCTACAGATCTGGAAACTCTTAGTCTGGGAACCATTTTATTTATATCAAATCAAATAATATTGATTTAATAAGTTAATATGATTGTTTCACATGCAGAATTACTGACAATATTGATAAATAGAAATTACATATTTCTTTTCAATGATTATGTATTCTGATTTGAAATTTGCATTACAGAATGCATTTGAAAATTGCATCTACAGCAGTATTTCTCAAGTTATTTAGAGGAATGCTAGTCAGAAGAAGTAATTACTAACAAATGTTCCTATTATATAATAGTCATAAATTTTTTGGTGAGGGACTTGGTATGAAATATGAACATACTTGGGCTAAAGAATATTTTAGTTAAAACATAAAACTTCATATATGGCTCATCTTGAATCACTGTTGTTATCACAGTTCTATGGCACTCTGAACAGGCTCTAGTAAACATAAACTTATAAAGAAAGTTGC
This sequence comes from Avahi laniger, assembly GCA_963575035.1. Classification (NCBI taxonomy): domain Eukaryota; kingdom Metazoa; phylum Chordata; class Mammalia; order Primates; family Indriidae; genus Avahi; species Avahi laniger. Next base: position 8,579 of record CAUYSK010043762.1, on the reverse strand, counting down.
TGTTTTCTGTTTAGATTGATTCTGTTGAATAAGGAAACTACAAATGATATTACAATCTGGTGGAAATTTTTAATATGCATTGAGTGAGCACCCTAATGAGTTCATCTTCTTTTTAATTAGGTGACAAAAAAAAAAGAAACAACATGTCATTATTTTATTTAAAAAGGAAATCTTTCAATAACTGGTAGAAGCTTCACATATCTGGTAACTTTAGTAAATTGTAAATTTGTTAAAAAATATATAAACTAAGTAATTAAGAGTAGATATTCAATTGTTTTTAAAAGAGTGTTTAAATGAATAAAGACAAACTTATTTTAAATAAATATGAATGAATATATATGCTTTGTATTCAGAACCTTAAAATTACAGATCAACTCTTAAACAAACATGATGTGTTTTGGTTCACACGTGGTCATTTCAAGCCCTATCCCCTTTGAAGATATAGAAAATAATTCAGTCTACATAGAGATTCTGAAGTTCAACTCTCAAGTACCTCCCCCTGGAACTTAATGTTGCATTGAGTAAGTTGATCAAACCTAAGATGATTCCACTTTGGAAGAACAGATGCAGTCCTAGATCTCTACCTTTCTAAATCAATAATCTTGGACAAATTATTTACCTTCATTTCTATTGTGATATAAAAAGTGGATTAATAGTAGTATATATCTGTACTGGCTTGAATAATCCAAGAAGCAAGACCAAGATGGTTTAAACATGCAAGTAAGGTAGAGAGAAATTGAAAAGAGAACTTCGTAATTTCTCTGGGGCAGCCATCTAAACACAACTGAACTCTGGAAGTGAGAGAAAAGAGAAATAAAAAAGATTAAGTAGAACGTCAGTAAACTGCTGTGCAATGCAGGGAATTTCGGCAAGGCTGATGGGAGTATTCAAGCCAAATACAGCTATGAGAGGTGTGTCAAGTCTACCAGTAATAAGTCAGCAATAGAATCCCTGCTGAGCTCAATCAGTGCTGGGAGCAGCCCAAGCAAAGACTTGCCATGAATTCAGAGATGGATTTAAAGAGTGTATCAGCTGGGCTCTGGGTCAACTATGCTTCCTGCAGTCAGGGTTTTATGAGGTACATTCTTGTGACAACCATGTTACCTCACAGAGGTGTGAACATTACAGAAAGAATTTCACTAATAGCACTTAAAGCAGTCTTAAGAGCATGCTCAATAAATGCTTACTGTTATTTGGAAGGGTAAAGTACTTATCCGCCAGTAGTGAAATGAACCACACTTCGTTTGCAGACAGACACTTTGTATTTTGAAGACTGACTATTTAGCATTGTGAAGCCAGAATGCCCAAGTGCAAGCTGAGGGACATAAAGGACACATACTGTCAGGAACAAGACTCCTGCTTGACCTCGCAGGTCTTTTTCCTAGCCTGGCAGCAATGTTGTCAGGAGCAAGATCAGCCTTTTTGAGAGAGAAGAGAAGGGATAATTGGATATTCCAGCTGTTCTGACACAACACATTCTTCCACCAATTTTAGAAAATATATTTCACTGAGGCAGTTCTTCTGATGGGATCCCAAAGCCTCAACATGTACCTAACTCAACTTACAGTAAGAGATTCCTACCCTGGCACTACAATTATACAGTAACAGCCTCCAGAGGCACATGAGCAAAAGAATCCTATACCGCTTTTGTGAAGAAACAGGGTATATAATTTTCAAGTTTGACACAATTAAAAATTTAGATTAGTTAAGTAAAAACAATGCATTATTTTCATCTGACATATAAAATACAATAATTTTAAGCTTTGAATGTGATTCAAGTGCAGATTCCTCCCTGTACCCTCATGTTTCTCGGATTCTATGTTGCAGATTTGGATTGCACTTAAAGATAGCATTTTATCTCTATTCTATGATATTTCAGTCACAACAAATATACTATGTCCAAATTTAGGCTATGCTCAAAGAGTGGTGGTAACAAACTTGGATGGGGACAGGAGAGGCACTCAGGGATAAGAACAACATGAGAACTTAAAACTGCACGACATTGAGAGCCAAGTAGGACAGTTTACAACACAGCACAGATGTTTCAGGAAGTAAAGATGCTTAGACATTTTCTTGCCATGTGAATAACTGATGATAGTTTTATTTTTTGTTTTGTTCTATCTTTCTTTTTGCCATAAGGGGAGTTACTAGGAGAAAATTTCTGTTTAAGAAGCACTATGATGGATCAATTTTAGGCATCATAGTCAAGAAACATTGCCAAAGAAAATTCTCAGTATCCATCTTCCTATCCATAAAATGAGGTAGATTGTTTTGTCTATTCTAAACAATGCATGAGCATCAAATTTATAATATTGGTAAAACATTTATTGCATGTCTAGGTTAATGTAAAGAAAAACATAAGAACCACATGTCTATGTTAAAATAAAAAAAAATTATTAACCTCATATAATGGATTATTACAGAAGGAGGCAATATTTTTCTTATGAAAATTATTCACAAAGACAAGACAAATTTTAGGCTTTTTTATTTTATTGCATATTAAATCATTGGAGAAGTGTTTATTTCTCTCCAGAAAGCATATGCTCCCCTAACAAGCTTTATATCATGCAGTTGAAATTTGGAGTAATTGACTATTCCTCCAAAATTTTCATGCACATAGTTATTTCTTTTTCCACTCTTTTTCTTTGTTTCACCTTCTTTTTTATAAAGAATAATTTATTGAAACATGAATAGAAGGCAAAATAACTGATTGATTTTTTAATATTTGAAGTGAATTGTTACCTTACTTCACACTCATACAGTTCTCTCAAGAGATATATGTTTTTGAATGTTTTCCAGCCTTGTGAAGTCAAAAATTGACGTATTGAAAGTGATGTTGTGATTGTTTTTGGCCTATAGAAATGATAACCTAAATCGTGTGGTTTTGTTGCTGTGCAGCAAATTAAACTACCTTTTAGCTAATGTGACATTATTATTTTGCATTCTTTCCGTAATGAGTTCTTCAAACACCTGTGAATATAATCTATTGTCTTTCTGCTGGTACCTAATTAACAAATAGAGAAAAACTTTGACCTGAGTCAAACACCAAACCAAATCAAACCAAAAGTGATATAGACTAACCTAAGGCTAATTATCATTCCATTAACTGTTCATCAAAGTGGTTCCACAGTGAAATCCGAACCAACAGGAGGGCCCAATCTGGACAGTATAAAAGAGGACCCCACACCATAACCAGAGCCTCTCGCTGTGACAGGGAGCCCATTCGTCATCTGTGGTGAACGTATCTTGCTCTTGCTCTATAAACCTATCTTGTTCTTCCTCAATAAACTTTGTTTTCATGCTCACCTTGCTTTTGGTGTGTCTGATCACTCTTCACCTAAGAGCACATCAAGAATGGAGAACAAGATTGCCAACCCAACAAAGTTTCTGAAATATGTAATTTATTTTGAGGTTTAGAATTTATCAATTTACCAATTACATTTTCCATTTATTTTTCTAGGTAATTGAAATTAATAGTCATACACTTCTGTCTTGTGGGCTACATAAAATCAGATATATGTGGATTATGAAATAAGAGAAAAATAACTTACTAAGGTTGATACTCATTTTAACTGACATAGATGTAAAAGTTTACAATAGTATAAATGGAAAAATGTACAACATGGAGGTGTCAATTTATGAAAGATTACACTTGTTTGTGTCAGGAGACTGCCTCATATCTTTGGTTTGCCTGGCTGTAAAGAACTACCATATTTTAGAGGTTCCCTTTTTTAAGGCCTTGTTGTGATAGAAATAGTTACTAATAGACTGAAAGAAAGTGCAGGTAACAGAATTTGTGCAGTAAATTATTTCAAGTATTACTGTTTCTTTAATCATACACTTCCTGTCTGCCACTTCTAATAACAGCTTGGTGTCTGGCAGGCATTCTGCTTTATCTTCGAATTTTACTGCTTGTGTGATTCGTTGTGAATAAATTAGTCTAGTAATTATGTGCATTCTTAGATTAACACTCTATTTTCATTGCACACATGAAATTCTGTTGTTAAGTATTAATTGACACTGACACTTGATTTGATCTGACCCATGCATTCTTTCTGCTTCTGGTAATATTTCCATAGACCAGGTGGTACCTGCCATATTTCATTGCAGAAATTGCTCCTTGGTTAAAAAAAAAAAAATACCACAAATATTTTCTTTTCTTTTCTACATGTTCGTATTGAATATGACTTAATGTTTCTATTGCTGTATTATTTTTCTTATTGATTTGATGTTTTCTCATTTTTCAGTCTCTGAGTCACCATCGATTTCTCTATTACTTTATTTTCCCTGGAAGCATTTCTTTCTCTCCTAAGTTAAAACAATGAAAAGTGGTATATTTTATCAATTTGTTTACTTTTAAATGATGTTTAACACTCTTTCTTACCTTAGGGTTAAATTTAGAAGAAATATTTATACTTCTTTAACTGCTGTGACACTCTAAACTATGAATTAAAATATTCCTTCTATCCTTACTCTAGAAATACTTGCCACAAAAATTTTCTTATCAAATTGAAAAAGTTATTTTCTGAAAATTAGAGACTGTGTCCTCATGAGAAATCTCTATGTATGTATTTTTCTTGTCAAATAATGTAAGTATCATATCAGTTTACCTTATTGCCACTGTATTAGACAGACACATTTCTCTCAGATAAAATCCACCTATAGAATTTTGGGGTCAATTTATGTTTACTGCATTTCTTCCAATCTGATATATACCACAATATTAATTTTCTAAGAATATAAATTTAGTAACAGGTCTTTAAAAATTATTTATTTATTTATTTTTATTAAGGTGCAAAAGTAACAACTTTTGGGTAAAAATTAAAGAACTTGTCAGTATTTACTTGTTTATTTGCCTATATTCAGTTAAGTTTCAAGGTATATGAATGTTGATTTATGCTTTATATATTAATCAGTATTTATTTTTGTAAAATATATATACATGATTAAAAATTCAATATATAATCTATGCTGTTTGTATTATATATATTAGCTATTTTGAATTGGTATTTCCTGAAAAGTTTTATTTAAAAGAAAATTTTGAATTGATTGATTATATTAGAAAGCTTTAACCTTTTTTCTGGCTTTATATTTCATCTATAAACTTGAATTTGAAGAGAAAAAATGTCTACTGGAAAGTAATGTTTTCTTTACACCACTATTTGTGTGTTATATTTGGCTCTTAAAGACATTATGTATTGAAATACATAATGAACCAGAAAAAAAGACTTAACAATTCCATAAGAAGCAAATAAATCTAAGGTAATTTATATATTTTTAAGCAAAGATAGCTTCTTCAATAGTGTTAATGGTAACAAGGAATAGAAGATATTATAATGCTACATATGTAGTTTATATATATCCTTTAATCTTCAACAGAACACAGGATTTGACCCAAAAGGCTTCTTTCATACTTCAGTGTATTACTTTTCCACAAAGGGATAGGAAATGTCTACAAGATAAGGCTGCCAGGAATTGTACACTCTGACAGTTGATTCAAATGCTTTGAGCTCCAAATTTAACTTGGAGCCAAGCGTTGACAGCAAAAGACCACTTTTGCCTGGGAAATGCCATTTAGAATTCAAGAAATTAAATGTAAAAGAAAAGTTAACTGATTCCCACAGTAACAATTCTGTCTAAACTCTAAGAATGAAGGGAAGACTTTATTATAAAATTGATAGACTCATTGTTTGTTAGAGGGAAACTTAAAAATTAACTTTATTTGAATTCTTATATATATTTTTATAGAAATGTTTCATAGCAATTATTCTACAGATAAATAGAATCACATATTATTATAATAATATACTATGTAATACATATATATATATATACATGCACACATGCATATATATCATGAGAAACCTGACTCTAGGGCTGTTGGCTTTTTATGTGCAGGGTTGGAGAAACATAGACCCATCCTCTGGTATGGTAAAGGGCTGGGCTCCAAACACTTTATCATGTACTAGTCATGACTAAATGTGACTTGTGACCTGAGCTACCATCTTAGATCTCTACCAGACTAGTTAACATCAGTAATTAATTGAAGCCATTTTTTATGGAGCTTTTAATCAATCAAGTTTCCAGGAAGTGTTAGATATCAACATTGAACTAGGAGATATTAAATGATAGCTAGAATGGGCCCAATGATCACTCTCAAGAAGTGGGTGAAGTTGGCTGGAGTCAGATTAAAAAGGTCTCTGTCAGTGCATGATTCCACTTATATGAGATACCTAACGTAGCCAAACTTACAGAAACAGAAAGTAGAATGATAGGTACTGAAGGCTGAGAGAAAGAGGAAACGGGGAGTTATTTCTTAACAGATAAAGAATTTCAGTGTGGAAGATGAAAAATATTCTGGAGATGTCAAGTGATGATGTGATGATTGCACAACAATGTCAATGTATTTAATGCCACTAAATTGCTGTAAAAATAGTAAATGTTATGTATTTTTTACCACAATATTAAAAAAAATATATGACTGGCATATAAGATCTTGTAGAATAAAGGTGTTTAACACTATGATCTAAATATTTGTATCCCCCCAAAAATGTATATGTTAAAATTTTAACTTCTAAAGTGATGGTATTGGGAAGTGGGATTTTAGGGTGGTCATTGGGTCATGCGGCCAGAGCCCTCCTAAATTAGATTAGTGCTCTTATAAAAGAGGTCCAAAGTGCTTCTTTGCCCCTTTCTTCATGCAAGGACACAAGAAGAAGGTGCTGTCTATGAGGAAGTGTGCCCTAACCAAACGCTCAATCTGTAGCTTGATCTTGGAATTCTGTCCCTCTAGAACTGTGAGAAATACATACTAGTTGTCTTTAAGCTAAACATTTGTGGTATTTTGTTATAGCAGCCCAAATGGACTAAGACTTAATACTTTATTAAAAAAATATAGAAAAAAAATTTATTTCTTTCTGGGAAAACATTTCTGAAACAATGGAAAAAACTACAAAATAAATTAGTTTTACATATAAGAATATTAAATATGTAAAAACAAATATTCAAAAATAAAGGCTTATAATATTAAATACATAGTAGATTCTCTTGTATAAAAATGTTAATAATGACTTGCAAATATCTACACAAAAATACTGATTTCTTAAGTTTCTATAAAATTTTCTAACAAATTTTACTAATTAACAATAAAATGAATATTAAAATGATATTCCATTTTCAACCATAAAATTTAAAATCCTCTTTATTTAAATTTACAATGGTAAACACTGACAAACATTTGGATAATGAATATTTCCTTTTTTTAATGTGGGAGATTGAATTGCCATGATGTTTTTGGAAAGCATTTGCTAGATGTGTCAAAGTTAGCTTTTCAATGCACGAGTTGTTTTTACATGTTCCATGATTAGCATGGTAGTTTAATCTGAATAATATATTATTTTTATATTTGTTTTTTTAAATTGCTAAATTTTATAGACTGATTATAATTCACTATAAATCACTATAGTGATTATCAGAAAAGCCAACACTCAGTGAATGCTCTTTTTAAGAAAAAAATATACCTCGTTAAAAATTGACTTAAAAATAATCCAGTTGATTCATCTTGTATAACTGAAATTTTGTACCCTTTGATGGACACCTCTCTTTTCTTGTTCCCCCATCCCCCAGCGCCTGTAAACCACCATTCTATTCTGTGTCTATGAGTTTTTATGCCACTCATACCTCAATAAAGTGATTTAACACATTAATTGCCAGGCAAGTTGTATTTAACTCATACTAGTTTTGAGCCCAGGCCTCATGAAGCATATGTAACTCATACATCTCTTCACCTTGGGAGCCACGAGACCTATTTTTCAAGTTGAATTTAACTCATGTACAGAAAACAATAATTAATAGTAAATTTTCATTAAATTAGAAAGGATAATTTTGTTTTTGAAGCTTTTATTCTATTTTCATAATAAAACACCATAGCCTCAAAAAGAAAAAAAAATGTTTTCTAGTGTGGCAATGTGTTAAAATAATGATCTGGTTAACCCTACTGTCTGCTAGGTTTAATGTGCTCTGTCTGCCATTTAGCAGGGTCTCTGAGTCAGAGTTGAACAAGGAAAAAGTAATGACCACCAGGTGGCAGTAGCATACACGAACTTTATTGAGTGAAGCTTTAATTGGTTTGTATTGGGAGAAGTTCCTCACAGCACTCCACTGTCCAGAGGCTACAGCTGAGGCGGGAGGGTCCCATCTAGAAGGGGAGCAGGGCCAGGGAACTCTGGGAATGAGTGTTACCAGGAAGAGGACACTTACATAATCCAGATGATGTTCCTCAGCAGCATGACATGTAGTATCTGGGGCAGAGGACTCTCAAGGGCAGCAGTGGCTTGGGCTCTATAATACTTGGGGGCTTATCTTATCCATGGTTAGTATATGTTGGGCACAATTTGTGGGGTACCCAAAGTAGTCAGACTCTAAATGGCTAAAAATCTGCTTATTTGTTGTTTATAGGCCAAAAATGTGTGGTATTGTGTTGTAGCAGCCCAAGTGGACTAAGACATTTAATTGTCACTAAAAAATATTTTATTTCTTGCTGGGAAAAAATTTATGGAACAATGAAAAAAAATTATCAG
>CAUYSK010043761.1:0-20581 GCA_963575035.1 Avahi laniger | reverse complement strand
GTATGGTGGTGCATGCTTGTAGTCCCAGCTACTGGGGAGGCTGAGGCAGAAGGATCACTTGAGCCCAGGAGTTTGAGGTTGCTGTGAGCTAGGCTGACGCCATGGCACTCTAGCCAGGAAACAGAGTGAGACTCTGTCTCAAAAAGAAAAAAAAAGGGGAGGGGTGCAGAAGAGAAAGATGAACCTTTTCTTTCCTCCTTTGGTGCTTAAAAAAGAAGAATCTTTAATCAGAAGACCCCAGATTCCCCACCCCTCCACTATACCCAGTGTCTTTTAAAATAACTCAGCTAAATTAGGTTTACCTTTCTATATATATTAGATTTTTTTTTCCTTCTCTAAGAATGTAGGGCTAGTATAGTTTGCTGGAATCTATCACTCTCTTTCATTTTGCTTTTCATTGATTTCTAGCCAATTCATTTGCATTTCTAATATGTTCGCAGAGATTTTAACTTGTCAGTTTCCTTTTTTCATTTATCCAACTTTATTTTTAATTAAAAATCTATTATCCTTTTAAATAATTCAAGAACCTTAGAATATAATAATTCATAAATCCCCTTCCTACTTATATAATATCCTTTTGGAGTTTGAATTCACTGCATATAAATTGCAATACACAATATTATTTTATATGTTTTATATTAATATATACATATATACTTATTTTTCTCTATTATTGCTCTATTAGAGATGCAGAAAGTAATGGGAGATAAAATGTAGTAAGATTGAAGAGATAACAGTTGAAAATTTCTCTGAACTAAAGGAAGACGTCAATCTACAGACAGTAAAATTTTAGTAAATAAAACAAAGCAAAAAGAAAATTACCTTAAAAAACAAAACAAATAAATACAAGTTCCCTTCAAAGAAATGGTAATTTGACTGATGGTCAACTTCCTACTAACAACAATAGAAGACAAGAGATAGTGGGAAGATATCTTCAGAGGACTGAAAGAAAATAAGTCTTAACGTCTGCACTCAATAAAAATAGAATTCAAAAATTAAATTAAAATTATTTTTCATAAAATATAACTTTGGAGAGTTTTTCCAAAACATATGCACATTAACATAAATCTTTAAGGTTACATCTCTCTAGAACTGTCAATAAGCAGAAGGAAACTAATTTAAGATAGTATGTCAAAGAGGCAGAAATGTTGGATCTTTTATTTTAAACAAAATATTCACTGTAGCAGTCCTGAGATGAATAATCTCACAAAACGGATATGCTCCCATTGGGCTCCCCATCTAATCAAAGCAAGGACTCAATCTACCAGTTGACTAATTCCATTTGAATACGTCCCATTTATCTTCCCTTGAGTTTCTAATTCCACATATCTCTGGGCATGTTCTCTTGCAGTACAGACAATAATTTTATCCCCACTTACAAAGGCTTGAAACTCATAGAGAAATACATTAATTCTCCAATGTTTCCACATAGTATGTATCTACTTAATAAAGCTATCACAATATTTAAGGTATGTTTCCAAGTTACTATTACTGTGGATTCCCCACTTTTAGTTGGCAGATACTATCTTTCAATACCTCCATTGTTCCCAAATATCAGCTCTTATCTCCTGGCTCCTGGTTTTGATTCTGGGCTCCAGGCTGTCATTTCTTGCTCCCCTCTGGAACCTATTTTTTGCCCGTCTCAGTAATTTATTTCCCATCTAATAACAGTAAAGCTCTTTGTTTCCTAATGCTCTCTTCAAATGAGAATCCTCACTATTTCCCTTTTTATCAGTTTATCTTTGCATCCTTGATCCAATTTCCCCTTATATCTGTTGAACTTGTCTCCTAAGAACTCAATTTTCTTATAAGGCATGTCTCTCTTTCTTTGACTGATTTAGCCTATTATTTTTTTATTTTGCTCCATTTATTGTTTTAACCATTCTATTTGCTCTTTTGTTCCCTAGTGGCAAAGACTTGGCATGCTCAATTTCAACTTTGGATTTGCAAAAATGTTATCAAGTCGTTTATCTTAAACCAAGAATTAAAAATATTCTCTTTAAAAGAAAGGTTGCTATTTTCTTTTTGCTGTTCATTGAAAAAAAAATGCTATATTTTATACAAATCAACATTTAGGTCTAGAAATCAAAGGCTGTAATCGGAATCCATATAATTAAAAAATCCAGAGCCAAATTGAAATTCTTGATACGGCATGTATTTTAACCTATGTAAAGCCATATAAACAAAGGTTTACTTGTCCCTCCTCATCTCTTTATCCTGGAAATCAAGGCAGTTCAAAACTTAAACAAGAAACTTAAACAAGACTTCAACAGGAATTTGCAGTGGATGATCTATGCTGCTTACCTGAGCCAGGCACCAAAACTTTAAAGATAAAACATCAGAAATGTTCTATAGCATCTGCATAACTTAGTACCTTTAATTTAAAGCCTACAATACTGTTCAGCCCATCAAGGCCTGAAAGACAATAAACAATTCATATTCTACACATCTAACTCTTTTCCAAATCACAATATTTAGCAAAAGTGTAGACAGAACCTGACACTGCCTGTACCTGAGCAAGCCCAGGCTTTGTAAATAGTCCACCCTGTGGCTTGGTAGCTTGTAGCTAAGGACTACATTTCGTATGGCCATCTCATTGTTAGGAAAACGGGGGCTTAGAGGTATTGTTTAAGTCTGCCTATTCTTGCTTATTAGGCACCTCTTCCCTTCTCCAAGGCCACTTGTTGGCTTCTCTAACCCAGCTGCTTTTTTCTTCTAGAGCAGAGAGTTGAGTAACGCTCATGAGCTATTCACTGAAGGCCCAGGGAACTTCCTGAAACTTTCATCCTCTTCTGGATATAGTCAACATAAGCTGCAGTCACTCTACAACACCTAAAGACTTATATTCAAGCGATAGCCCTAGAAAACAAACTGCACAGATGAAAAACCCATCTGGCTTACACTCAAAGTTGCAAAGTAGAAAACAGGCTGCAGGTACAAAAATCGAAGGAACAATTCATGAATCTGGGCTGCACTAAAGTCATCTCTTCATATGTATTTGGCATCCCATATTCTATGCTTTTGATTTTATATCTTATTATTTCAAATAAAAACAATTAGGTTTGTAGTCACTGAGAAAATCTCCAGTAAATGGGGACCTTTGATCTTAGTTTGATTTTGAACAATAGAAAAAATGGAACAGAGTAAGGTGAAGGCCAAAATTCTTATTTATTTCATATTAATTATTTTTTTATTTCATTTATTTGGTTATAGAGGCATATTCATTACTAGCAGAGATTACTGACAAAGGAGAAAGCATGGAAATAAATACAGCTTTCACTGATTAAATTTAAATTATAGCTGTGAATAAAAAAACCTTCCTTGAACTTTGATGATATTTTATTTATAGTATATTTTTACTTTATCCTTTATTTATGAGTGCTTTTTTAATATTTTACAGTTTTTTAAAGTTATTTTCCATTTGAAAATGTTAAAAGGGTAAAAATGTTTTTGGTTACATGGATGGATTTTATAATGCTTGAGTCATGGCCCTAAGTGTGCACGTACCAGAATACTGCTAATTGTGCCCGTTAGGTAGGTTTCCCCTGGCCCTGCTTTCCCCTCCACCCATCCCCTGCTTGATCTCCAGTGAGTTTTACTTTCCTCTGTGCACTCGCATGCTCATCGGTTAGTTTTAATTTAATAGTGAGTATACGTGGTATTTGTTTTTTCATTCTTTAGATACTTCGCTTAAGATAATGGTCTTCATACAGATTGTTGAAAAAGGCATTAATTCATCCTTTTTTATGGCTGGGTACTACTCTGTGATATACATATACCACATTTTGTTAATCCACTCATGAATTGATGGGCACTTGAGTTGACTATACATCTTTGCAATTGTGAATTGTGCTACAGTAAATATTTGCATGCAGGTGTCTTTTTGATTAAATGACATCTTGTCCTATGGGTAGATACCCACTAGTGGGATTGCTGGATTGAAGGGAAGGTCTACTTTTAGTTCTTTGAGGAATCTATGTACTGTTTTCCATAGAAGTTGCACTAATGTGCAGTCCTACCATCAGTGTATAAGCATTCCTTCTCACTGCATCCATACCAACATCAGTTGTTCTGGGACTTTTTAATAAAAGCCATTCAAACAGGGGTAAGGTGATATCTCACGGCGGTTTTAAATTGCATTTCTCTGATGATTAGTGGCATGGAACACTTTTTCATATGTTTATTGGCCATTTATCTATCTTCTTTTGAAAAGCTTCCGTTCATGCCTTTTTTGTCCATTTTTTAATGGGGTTGTTTTTTTCCTTGCCTATTTGCTTGAGTTCTTTGTAGATTCTGGATATTATCCCTTTTTGGATGTATAGTTTCCAAATATTTTCTCCCAATCTGTCTATTTTTGCTCTGTTGAATATGTCCTCAACTGTGCAGAACTTTTTTTAATTTAATAAAGTCCCATTTATTTATTTTTGTTGTTACCGTAATTGCCATTGGGGTCTTAGTCGTAAATTCTTTGCTTAAGCTGATATCTAGAAGAGTTTTCCCTACATTTCCTTCTAGAATTCTTAGGGTTTCATGACTCACATTTAAGTCTTTTATCCATCTTGAATTAACTTTTGTGAGTGGTATAGGATATAGACCCTGTTTCATTCTTCTGCATGGGACTATCCAATTTTTCTAGCATCATTTATTGAACAGGGCTTCTTTTACATAGCGTATATTATTGTCTGTTTTGTCAAAAATCACTTGGCTGTGGATGGATCATTTTATATCTGGGTTCTCTGTTCTGTTCAATTTTTCTATGTCTCCATATTTGTGCCAATACCATGCTGCTTTGGTTACTATCGTCTGTAGCATAGTTTGAAGTTTTGTAATTTAAGGCCTCCAGAATTGCTATTTTTGCTTAAGATTGTTTTGGCTATTTGGGCTCTTTTCTGGTTTCAAATGAAGTGCAGAGTTGTTTTTCCTAGATCTGTGAAATATGACATTGGTATTTTGGTGGGGATTGCATTTAATCTGTAAATTACATTGGCTAGTATTGACATTTTAGCAATGTTAATTCTATCAATATATGAACATAATATGTTTTTCCATTTGTTTGAGTCATCCTCAATTTATTTCTTCAGTTCTTAGTTCTCCTGTAGAGACCTTTCACCTTTTTATCTTGTGATTATGAATAGATTTTAGATTGCATAATATTTTAATTATTTTAATTATAAAAGAAGCTGTTTAATTACATTTTGAAACCAAAATAAGGATGGAATTTGATTTCTATGTTTCCAGGTATTCTTGTCTTTCATGATGATGTTATAAACTACCAAAATGTTCCTTAGGCATTGAATAATTATAATTTTCTTTATTTGCAACATGTTTTGTATAATAAAACTACACTAATAAAATTAGCTTTGTAAAAGTTAATTTTAGGTAAAAGTAATAAGTAAATTTAAAGGGAAAACAAGAAAAATTGCCATGGAATTATAAAGTATTAAGTTTAAAAATTATTTTGTTTTCTTGGAAATTTCACACTTCCAGTAATAGCTGTTTATGTTTTTCAAAAGATAAGTATTTTGTTTTTTTGAACAATATTTCCACACTGATAATTCAATATAAAAAATTCAGTTATTCAATATGTACAGTAAAACTAGAAGCATGGATTAAAAAGTTTCACAATTCATTTATTTGAAAATCCAGGTTTATATAATTGACTTATGCATCTGATAAAAAAAAACAATATATATATATTTTATTTTGAAATGTATGTCCTGAGGAAGCAAGAATTTATAATTTATTTCAAAGGCAAGTAGATTCCTTTAAACTCATAAAACAGCACTTTTAGTTATATAATTTATTGTATGTTGACTCTAAGACCACTTGGAACTTTAAGGCTGAAATGTCGTATGCCCAAGTTCTAAGTTTATGAAGACTAAAATGTAAGAAATGGCCTTTCACTTCAGGTTTTAAAAATGACAGTCCAAAGATAAAAGCGAGTGATATCAGTGAAGTGGAAGAAGTATGTGCTTATAGAGAATTTATGGTGTGTACTACAAATGTTGAAGATGGAAACTTCTCAGTTTAGGGCACTGTGTTGCTTCAGCTAAGATGATTCAGTTTTAGGACTTCTGTCCTTTATGATGTACAGAAAGAAAGTGTGAAAGTGTCTTTTTTATTTTTCACAGAAACATTTTTTTTATTTATTAAGAATTTAAATAAATAATAGTATATTTTAAAAAACATCTATATTTCATGCCATTTCTTCCATTCTACCTCAATAACAAAATGTAAAATAATTTCTATGACAGATAACTTTGCTGGAGAAAATTTCCTACATAGCTATTACCTGTGTTCCACTAATCATTAAAACAAATATACAAATACAAAAATTTTAAACTTCATGGTATAGCATTGTAATGTTGGGTGACTGAGCGTTATGGCTTCTCAAAATACCCTAATTTTAAAATTCAAGTACAAGCACAAACATTTAAGGCATCCTTTTTTATTAAAGATTCTTCATTTGCATGCAGTATAAACCAGTTGTTTATTAAGATCTCAGAGAACCAGCAAGGATCTAGGAGAATCGACTTGTAAGTAGGAAAAAATAAAGCTTTGCAAAGCTAGAGATAAAAATAATAGCTAACATTTATTATGTGCCTTCATGTGACAGCTGGTTATCTAGATGAACATGTACCTACATACATGTATAGATATTTAATATTCGGTTAGGCCCTCTGAGGTAGTATACTATATTTAACCTACTTCTACAAATTGCCTTTTCTTCATGGAATATGCGAATATTGGGTTGCTGGGGCTGTTAATTCTAACCATATACAACAAGAAACTGGAGCATAAACAGTAGATACATTTGGTGTCCTATTACACCTAACATGAACTTTTCCATTGTATTTTCTCAAACACCTGGAAAAAGTATATTTTGTTTAAACAGCAAGGTTAGCCAGCATTTTTTATAAAGGGTCATAGAGTAACTATTTTAGGTTTTGCAGGTCACAAGTGATCTCTGTAACATATCTTCTTTTCTTCTTTTTTTGTCATCCTTTTATTTAAAAAAAGAAAAGAAAAAAAAACCCTAAGTTTTTAAATTCAAATACCATTATTACCTTGCAGATTGTACAAAAACAAATCAAGGGCTGGAATTGGCACATGGGCTATAGTCTGTTGACTTTTGAATTAATGAATCAGATGAACTTCATTTAGTAAATAATACCCAAAGTCCTTCTTCTTAGTGGACCATAGTGTTATTTTTGGTACTGAGGTATTTGTGTCATTTCAGAACTGGTGCCTGATACTCCTTCAAACTTTGGGTGTCAGCTTTTCATGATGTTAGTAATCAAATGATTCCAAGAAGCAGTATTCACTGGTTGTTCCTCTGAGGTTGTAGCGGGTCCTTCCTTAACCAGTTGTCCTTCTAATTTCAGACTTTTATTTATACATGTAAACCTGTTAGGAATTAGGTGTGTAGAGAGATCCTCCACTGCGATGACTCACCTTTAGCTTTTCTCACCATGTGTCCAGCGAGTCGATTATCATTGCCATTGTTAGTTCTAAACACAAATTCCTTAGAAAGTTGCATTTTAATTCAGTTTTAATTTTTGGTGATTAATTTATCACCGCCAATACTTTCACTAGGTCAAAAAATTCTGGACTATCCAAATGGCTTGTAAGACTTACAATATTATAGTCAAATTTACTGCTAATAGTTTGGTCTTCTTCCTTTTTTTTTATCTTTTAAGTAGGCCATTTCAAATGGAGTATTTTCCCCGAGGTTTCTCATCTCTGAGGGAACAGATAGGAAATACATTTTCTCCGGCTATTTTTCTCACTCAGCAAATCCACAGTGAATAAAGGATCTTCTTGGCCAATGCATGTTGGAAGCGCTAACATCAAAGACAGATCTCGATTGCTTTTTAAGAGCTGTGTTTCATCAATCATTTATTTGATATACAATTTATCCTATAGGTTATTGAACCAGTATGATAAAGCCGCTAAGTAATTCCTATCTTGCAAAGTCTTTAAATTACATTCTTTACAGCAACGGGTCTTTAGTCCTTGATTTAAATTTGGGAAAACTTTTTTTCAGTGCCCATTCCTTCCTTTATTCTCCTTCCCCTCCCTCCCTGTTTCTCTCCCTCTCTTCTTTCTTCCCTCCCTCCCTTCCTTTCTTCCTAAATATTTGAATAATATAATACAAAGCCATTAACGCCCTTTCTCTTCCACCCCACCTCCATCCTGATACCTGTTGGAGCTGCCTGCCAGGTTTTAGACCCAGCATAGCAGCAGCTCAGCAGGTGGGTAAGGGACAAGTGTAAGGCAGTGCCCTGGTGTGGCTGGGAGATTTGCTATATACAGGAGAATTGAGCTAATGTCTAAATACATTAAAAATAATGGGAATCAGTCTTTTCACTATTACAGAAGAGATTTATAGATATGAGGAAACTAGATAAAACCTGTGATGTTGAATTGGAATTAAAGCTATCTGTATGAACTCACGTTCATATATAGATAGATATGCTAGACAGATATAGGTAAAAAATAAATATAGATGTAAGCATGTATTTGGGAGGCTATGTGCATATACCTATATCCTATATATCAATGTCTATCGATATATCTATAAATATATATATATATTCTATATTATCTGTGTGTGTGTGTGTGTGTGTGTGTATAGATAATGCTTTTTCCTGGGGGCAGCAGTATCCAGTAATATGAGAATACCTACAGGTTGGATCTTGGTTTATAAATATACTTTTCCTATATATCTATCTATCTATGTATCTATATATTCTATATCATCTGTGTTTATCTGAAGCCTAGATATAGGTTTCTCACTGGGGATGCTTGGAGGCAGAAAAATCCCGTATCCTGAGAACACCCAGTGGCCAGAGCTTGATTTCTAAGTATTATTTTCCTCTAGAGGAAAGCAGCGCTCCTTGGAGAAATGGCTGATTCCGTGACTGGAATATTTTGTCCTTCCAGAAAGAAACAATTATTGTGTTTCTTGGAAATATCTTGTTCCAGAAATAAAGGGAGCCTTCAAAAATGATAAGGACATGGACAGCATATAGAAAGACTTCCCGCGGGCCAAATATGGGACAGTTGAACACAATGGATTATATCTCAATGAGTAAAATTGATTCAGGCAAGAACAACCACAGATGATTCACAGTTTAATAAAGAATTGGACATATACATAATCGTGACATATCTTCTACAAAATAATTATTAATTACAAAGGAAAAATGAGTAACTTTACAGTACGGAAAACTGTCACCACCAGTCTGGCCAAGAGTTTACATAGTCAGTTATGGGACACATAGAACTTTTGTAAACACCTGACGAAATGAGATCAGAAAAAAATAAACAACCTAGTGTCATTTCTGTGCTATTTCTGCCAGAAAACGGATAACCTGAATGTATTTATGAGGAAGTATAAGACAAATCTAAACCGAGAAATATTTTCCAATTGTTCTTCCAATGTCTTCGTAATGTTGAAATCCGATTGAAATAAATATAAAATAAAACAGTTTGTGAGGTAATGTGTATTTTAATTTGGCAGTCCCCAACCCCTGGGCCCCAGACCTGCGGGAAGTGGGCGGTGGGCGGGCGAGTGAGGCTTCATCCGTCTTTACAGCCACTTTCCATCGCTCGCATCATCTGTGGGCTCCGTGTCCTGTCGGATGAGCGGTGGCAGGTGGCATCCGATTCTCACAGGAGTGTAAACTCTACTGCGGACTACACGTGCAAGGGCTCCGGGTTGCACGCTGCTTGTGACGGTCTGGTGCCTGGTGGTCTGGGTGGGGCTGGGGTGGCGGTGCTGGTACTGGGGAGAGGCTGCAAGTGCAGATTGTCATTGGCAGAGAGGTTTGACTGCACAATGAATGTGATGTGCTTGGGTCATCCCGGAACCGTTATGCGCCCTCTGCCGGCCGTGGAAGGATTGTCTTCCGTGAAGCTGGTCCCTGGTGCCAGAAAGGTTGTGGACTTCTATTTTTAATTAACCTAATTTGGCCATTCCACAATGTATACATATTTCAAAATAACATGTTGTATACTATAAATATATACAATTTTCGACGATTAAAAAATACATTTAAAAAATAACATAAAATAAACAAATTCCTGGAATCCATGCCAGAATAATACAAATCATATTCTCTGGAAATGGAATGCAGAAAATGGTGTTTTTAATCCCCTAGGTGACGATAGCTTTGAGAAGTACGAATCTGGATGAGGTCAGGAAATAACTATTAGCAGGATGAATTGTGTTTTGGGTTCCATACAAATACCAAAAAAAAAAAAAAAAAAAATTCCTAAGTACTCTGAAACTTTATTATTAATACCAGCACTATTCCTCAGATACATGCTGATAGAAAATTAGAGCTTTATTTTGCACTTGCTTCCTTGAGACATGCTAGGGTCTGATTTTAATTACCTATCTTGCAAACATAAGGGTAGTTAATTATTATTATTAAGTTTTCTTAGGAAAGTGAGTCAAAGCTTTTCAATCCATAAAGAGACATATGCTAAGTCAGAAGAAGGTCATTGAAAGTTATTTTTTGTGTCTTAAATTTTGGTAAACTTCCAGATCCCTGCAAATTATGTTATCCCAATGGAAAAGGTCTTAGTCCTCACCAGCAATGCCCTAATATTCACATAAGCAAGCAAGTGAGGTTATGAATTCACTGGCATTCACAATCTGTAGAATCAAATTTGTAATTTTATTTTCAGTATTTAAACATGAACCTACAAAAATAAGATGTAATCAGGACTATCATAGAATATTTGAGAGTTTCAATTTCTACATTGAGAAACAAGCACATATATTTAATATTCAGGTAAAAGATTTTTTTTAAAGATTCCATTGGCCTACAATAGATGTAGAATGTAAAGTAGAGTTATATTTCATAGACATTGGACTCGTACTTTTTACTGTTCAGGAGCTTATAGTCTCCCTTAGCTTTTATTTCCTCACCTTCTCATTAAGACTTGCTCCTCAGTTGCATTACAGCTTAGTATGTGTGACAAGGCACACTCTACATGAATTCTTAGCTCCACTAGCCCAAGATTTGACTGTATTCTTGGTCACTCATTCCAAATCTCAAGAGAATTTAACTTGCTACCAATAATTTAATCTTGGGTCAAGTGGACCAATTGCTTGAGGTTATACAGGTCAAATTTGTTTGAGATAAAAAAAACAGATATTTGAATTTTTCAATTTCTTATGTTGAATTATGATAGATTATCAGACACAGCTATTTTAACGTGGTCTTAGTTATAGTGCTTTACTTTAATAGTTATCTACACTGTCAAAGACTTGTCTCTTATTTCCCTGTGTCTGCGGATGTCGATGAATTTATTATAGTTATTTCATCATAGCTTTCTGTAGGTCCGGTCCTGGAATGTGAATGCTTCCCTCACCTTTTTAGCTAAGTAACTAATTCCAAACACGGTATTTACTTGGATGTTAACTGCCTGCAAGCTGTTCTCAGTAGCAATTTCTTTATTAATTTGTATTAGTTAGTTAAAAACCAGCAGGGAGGGGGACCTGGATATTGCTGGCAGAAATGAAATTTATTATAAGAGTATTAAGAGCTTATACAAATAAGAGGATGACAATATTGGAAGTGGAGCAGAACACAGTGAGTTCTGGGGTGCTGCCAAAGCTAAATTCTAGGAATAGTCATAATAGTAACATTAGTGCACTTCTGTTAGGATGAACAAATATTGACCACTTCTTCTAGTCTTGAACCATTGACTTAAGATTTCAAGTCTGAGGAGAGGTCATTTGCCCGGTAGAGTTTAGAATATGTTACTCTTCAATGGCTGTCTTGGCAAACAGAGCCAAAGGGGTTCCAGGAACCCCACAGGTGACTGTAGAAGACTGACAGGCACTGGACTATAATGTATCACTGAAAAGTACACACTATAATAGTTTGTTTCACACAAAAGAAATCAAAGTGCTGTTCAGAAGGACAGATAGAACCTGATGATGAATGGAAGCAAAACACTAAAGTAGTCGGTGATATGATCACCTTGAAAATAATCTGAAATACTGACACTAAGGATCAGTATAATATAATATTTTATTATTAGGTAATTAGGGGTCAAAAGAGTTGATTTTCCCATTATTGTTTTCAAATATAATTTATTTAAAGTTCATATTTGATGAAGGCTTTTCCTATTTAATTCAGCTATCTCTAGATCAACAGTTTTTAAATTTCATTTTTGTCACCCCACTTTAAGGACAAGATTACATTTATGATCACAAGCCATCAAATAGTATACATAGGCATATAGGTACATTCACAGCACATAATTTTAAAAAGTTTATGAGTTCCCCTCATAAATCACTAATTAAAACTTAGGGGATCTATGGTTCTCATTTTAAGAAACCATTTCTGACCGATTGATCCATGGGCATATCTCAAATCAAAGGTAAAGTTTCAGTAATAGCATTACTTTGAATTAGGACTGCAGTGAGTACATACAAGAAGCAGGAGACATTTTCACGGAATAGGAGGGAATTTAAATTTAGAGACTACCATGAGAGCTAGCAGTGGTTGATTGAAAGTTTTTGCTTAGACACTTTGTGTCTCAGGCTGCCCACCTAACTGTTGGCCACCTCCTCTGAATGCAGACCCAACAATATGTACCTGCTAGAAGGCAGAAAACCAGAGAAAATGCTCTCTGGATCAAAGCCAATACCGCAAGATGAAAAAACTAAAACGGAAGGAGAATCACCGCTTTCTCGGTGACAAACAGCAAAGTTATCCAAGCGGACCAGCAATAGAAAACTCAATGGTCTATGAGGTACATTCAAAATGGATTATAAGGCCAATGCCTGAGTTCCACCTCCTTCAGCCCCTTTATGTAAAAAACAACGCTTTTAGACAGCACAACACAAAATGGCAGAACAAAAGAGAGAAAAAGATGATGAGAAGAAAGATCCTGCTTCCATCAAGGATGCCAAACAAATGGGAATCAACAACAAAACCCTGGTGACAGACAGAGACTAAATAGCCCAGGAACTCAACACAGAGTGAAGTTCAGAGCTGGTGCTGACTTATCTCAAATGCAAAGACTAATCAAGCTGTGGGAAGGGAGGAGAAGGGCGCTTCCGTGTGCACCACATCTGGCTGAAGAGCAGGGCTCATGGTAAAAGCAGTACAGACGTATTCAGGAAAATTGTATAAAGGACAATCACCCAAGTGAGTACCATGTATTTATTTAGAGCTTGCTATTGCAAGGGAATCAGCCACTATTACTTGAATTTGTCAGAGACATGAAAGCAGGCAGAAGAGTGAGAAAGATTTATAGTGGAAAATACGGAATAGCCTCAGGTATTTGTTGATCGTAGGTTGACATGGAGAAGCTGGAGACAGGTTAAGTAGAAGTTAGACGTCCAATGTAATTGGTTTAGCAAACATATTTGATTTCTCTGGTTGGTCCTGAGTAGAAAGCAGAGGCAAAAAATAGGGAAGCTTACAGTCATTGACTTAGTCCTAATCTTTCTGGGCTGATTATTATAGAGGCTGTGTTCGACGTCCTAGAATGATTCCTGCAGAGTTGCAGAGTCTGTGGTTGGCTTCTTAGGCTGGTTCCTGAAGGAGCTATGAATCAGAGTTCTATTGTCATACGTGATCTGGCCAAGGTCTATTTGTACACTCTTATATTCAGTCTCTAATGTATCATTCAGGACATATATTTAAACTATATATATGTGCACACACACACACACATACACACACATTCTGTATTCTCTTGGAGCTCTACCTCTATGGGAGAGATAAATATTTATGAATAAGTGAGTAGAATGATAAAAATAAATTATATAGAATATTCAAGAAAAATTATAGGAGAATTTTTGAAGATAAATTTTGAACTAAGCTTGCATGTATGCATTGAGGAAAGGGTCAGATATGGCATCGCTTGAATATGAAGTGAAACAAAACAGTGTATGAAATCTAGTTAAAGGGAGGAAGAAATATAATATTTCCTTGTAGGATAAACATGCATGATAAAAGACATCCAGAGGATTAAAAAAACTGTGTAGGGAAATAAAATCAGTTACATGTGTTTACATGTAAAGAGAAGTAACAGAATGGATGGGCAAGTGGGCAGCAGCTACACTGTGGATTATCTGATTAAGGAGCTTACACTTGATCTTCATATGTTGGGAAGCTATTGAGGCTTTCATAGGGAGTAGTGACTTAATCTGAACTTCTTTTAAATAAATTCCATGAAAACATTAGAGGATGAATTTCACTGGGTCAAATCTACAATCAGGCAGAGTAGCTTTTAAGTTAGTATAAGAATACTCAGGTGATAAGTACCATAAATATGGCAGAGGATGGCAATAGATACAGAAGGAGGAAGCAGAATAAAGAAAAATTAAGAAATAAAAGCAAAGGACTTTTTGATTCAGAGTGGAAAGGGAGAGGGAGGAGTAATGTTATATCTGATGGCCTGGAAGGAGAAACTACTAACACAAATGGGGAACACAGGACAGAGGATTAACTAAAAATGTTATTAAAATATTGACTGTATTAAGCTTGACTTTCCTGTGTGAGAGCCAGAAACCTATTTCCAATAAATATTTTGATATAATTTCAAGTTGAGGAAAGATGCTGTGAGTTTGCAGGAGACAGCTGGCACCATTACAAAGTAATGGGAGTAGGTAAAGTGGAAAATGACAGTAGGTGTCCCTGCATATGTTTATATAAAATGATTTCCTTCCTCCAAAATAGCACTTACCACAGCTCTACATTTTAAGGAGGTTATTTAGGTGCTTGGTTTATATATTCCTGCTGGCCTCCTGACAGAAAGGAATTTAATATGTTTATCATTCTAATTTTAGTGTCTAGCATAGCTCTGGAATATTTTAATAGCTTAATATTTTTTAGATAAATCAGTGAATAAAGAAATGGATGAAAATATAATCTTAAAGCAAGTACAAATTTAAAAGATATAGGGAGGAAGAGGCATACATAAAAATGACCATGAAAGAATGGATGAGAAAATGAGGAAAATCATGCCAGTGTAGTATCAAGGAAGGTAATGGAAGGGAGAGTTTAAATAGGTAAGTAATAAACTCTGCAGTTCAAATGGAACAGAAAAACTCAGTAAGTGAAGACTAAAATCAATCAGTTTTGGCAACAGGATCTTTGTAGATATTAGCCAGAATTATTTCCGTAGAGTGAATAAGGCAATGTCAGAATGCAGTGGGTTGGGATAAATGGTAAATGGAAAAGAAAATTAAGACAGAGAGTGCAGTCTACTTTGAAAAACATGAGTGGAAAAGCACAGACATTATAGGATTGTTATAGAGGGAGGTGGGATTATATAATATTCATAGTATTATTGTGTCTTGATTGCAATTTTGAATCTGGAAAATTTGCACATATTTTTCAGTTAAGTAGAAGGTGCAGTTACAGAGAAAGAGAGATTAAAGATTCAGGAGGGTTAAACAGGAATTATTAGTGAGGCCAATTCCCTGTTGGGAAAAATATGTCTACAGCAAAGGAAGTAAAAGGGAGTGTGGATTAAAGAAAACAAACAAACATACAAAAAAACATATTATGTACGGCTACTTAAGTAGAGATTTTGGGAGGGGTAATGGAAGTGAAAGGAAATCATACCTGAGAACTTTCATTATTTTTATGAGCCAGGATTTGATCTCATATTGTCTGATTTTAAATTTATATTAATAGTTCAGTGTAAGACTGAATATAGATAGATATTTGGGAGTTGGGCCAGAATTAGAAAATAAGATGCTAATTTTTCTAACATATTAGCCATCTGAAGCACATTGTATTTCTATCATGACCATACAAGTTCTCTTTTTTCATGTTTTTATTACAATTTACTGTTTATATTTCTCTTATTGAGAGATGGGGTGAGAATGTTTCCTCCTCTTGTATATGGATGAAAATATGCCTACACTTGAAGTGACTTCTGTGGTTAAGTCATCAAAAGTGATACAGCTGCCACATGGTTCTCCTGGGGCACTCTCACATCCCTAGAACCCAGCTACTACCACCAGGCTTTGATAATGCCCAGACCATTCAAAAAGTCCATAGTGGGTGTTCTGGCCCACAATTCCAGCTAAGCTTCTACCAAACAGCCATCTCCAATTCGTGAGCACATGAGTTGAACTATCTTGTAAATGGATGCTCCATCCCCAGTCAGATTGCCCCAGCTGTTGTTAAGTGGGGCAAAGATAAACCATTCCCTTATAAGCCATGCCTATATTGCAGATACATGAGTTAAATTATTATTGTTGTTTTAAGTCACTAATTCGGATTAGTTTGCTGTGCAGCAATAGTTACTTAATACAACAGCATTGTATAGATAGATACATACGTATACACATACATGTGTGTGTGTGTGTGTGTGTGTGTGTGTGTGTATTCTATTAAATAATTTCATTAAGGGAGACGCTGAAAAGCTCACAGTCTACAAAGAAGTAGAAGCAGAACCCTGACTATCATTCTTTTAGAAAATACCTATTTTAAATTTTATAACCTAATGACAGATGAGCTAAAGGACTGTATTTTGAAGACCAATCTGTACAAAACTTATTGTTTTATCTAATAATTTTCTCTGAAAATTGTCCCTCCTGAAATATTCTAGGAAACATAAATAAACCACTCTGAAGAAATGGCTTAGCTGAGTTATCATAGTTAAGGTGTACAAGTGGGAACCAATCCATTTGATTCCATATTACAAATACATAAGAGGTATCTTCAAAGTTGTCTATATATAAGAGAAAAGTAAATAATAAAGAAGAAAAATAAATTCCATTTCTTCTCTATTATTTGCTTTTATCTTATATGTAGACAACTAGCATGATGTCCCTTGAAATGCAATAATTAAATCCTTTGAGCACTTTATAATGAATAAAAAAGCTCTTACAATATTTTGTTGCTGTAATAGCAACATGCATATCTAGAAGAATTTTTCCTCTTTGACAATATCCCAGTTGCTTGACAATAACTATTACATGCATTTCAGTGATAAGACAGTGTCTGTGAAAGTTGTTTGGTGCTGTGTTAAAATTAGAATGTTTCATAGAGAGTACAATATTGCATGAGAACTAATCTCACTGTTAAAGGCTAAAGAAAAAAGAAAACATTTGCATAAAATAACTCAAGGTCAAAAAATAAAATAATGATAATAAGTAAGTGAAATCATCCTTAATAATAATGACTTCTGAGCTTGGAAATTTTTTTCTCTGATAATTTTAGTCTTGTTAATGTTCCTTATCACTCATAAAATGTGGTGGACAAAAAGAGTATAAGAATATATTTTTAGGATTAGTGTAATGGCAAGATTACATTTATCTGTGATGCCAATGTTCAGAGTCTAGGCTCAGAAAATAAAATTTAATATCAATATGATAATTCAAGTTTCTATAATAAATGAAAGTTGAGAAATTTTTAAAAGTAAAAAAAAGTATCTTTCTTTATCATGTGTATTTAAAGAATTTTGAAAACTGAAAAGTATTATATAAGGCTTTTTTTTATTATCCTTAACACTATTAGACTTAAGAATATAATAATAGTAAAACATATGATAAAAACTTTTTCTTCTAAGAAGAAAGATAAGGAACAGAAAGAACACATGATTATAACTTAACAAGTTCACTGAACAGCAGATGGAGTTATTAGTGGAAGATGAAAGATAAAAAGACAGGAAATAAAGAGGCAAAGTTAGTGGGGTTAACAATCTGGGAAAACATCAAAGCACCAAAACTAAAAAGGAAGACGTGTCTATTCAAAAAGTGAATCTATTACTCAGATATTGGTAAGGCTAATACTGTGGGTGTTTTGAAATCAAAGTAGTTTCATTTAAACATACAAAAATGGAGAAAAAAACGTGGAAAATGTATAGACTGAGTTGAATGAAAATATCAGAATTGACATATCAAGCTGTTAGATATTTGATCAAAGGTATATAGAATGGTTTAACACACTAGAAAAAGGTCTTAACATTCACTTTAAATATAAATTATACCTTTGAAATGTGACCTTTTATTCTGATTTTCTTTAGTTAATGTTTTATTTGTGTAGAGAAACAGCAAGAGAAAATATCTATTCATTTTATATCATATATAGAAAGAATATTAGAGATTATGAATAATACATAAGATGTGCAAAAAATAAGAGAAGCGTTTTGGTGTGTAATATATTAATAGTATAAGATTAAGATGAATTTAGACAATTTATAAATTTAGGAGCAAAATAGATCAATAGATCAGTATATTATAGCCAAACATGTATCTTAAATATAATAAAATTAATCTGTTAATTAATATTTAATATTAAAATAAATCAATAGAGTGATATATTATTACAGCCAAACGATTGTTTTAAATAGAATAAAATTAATCAGTTAATTAATATTCAATAAACATGAAAACATGCTATACATTTTAATATTTATGAAAAGCTACTAAGATGTACATAAAGTAGATCTCTTGAACAAATTTAAAATGATAAAATATTTTATTTAAGTAGAAAATCACAGCAATTTCCTCAAACTATGAGACTTAACTGGAATTTGTATTACTTAGAATACCATATATTTTTAATAATAACAGTGAATTGGAGGTGATTCCTCATAAAATTAAATGGAGAATTACCATATGACCTAGCACTTTTACTTCTGCCTATATACCCCAAAAAAGTAAAAGCAAGGGAGTTGTCTTAGTTTGTTCAGACTTCTATAACAAAAAACAGCAGATCGTGTGACTTATAAATAACACAACTTTATTTCTCACAGTTCTGAAGGCTAGAGGTTTGTGATCAAGTCCCTGGCAGATACAATATCTGGTTAGGGTCTGCTTCCTGGTTCCTAGATGGCTGGCTGGTTCTCTTCTTACTGTGTACTCATTTGGTAGAAAGAGCAAGGGAGCTCTCTGGAGTCTCTTTTGTAAGGACACTAATTCCATTCATGAAAGTTCTATCCTTAGGAGCAAAATCAGCTCTCAAAGATCCCACCTACAAATACTATCATATTGAGGATTAAGTTTCAATGTATAAATTTTAGGGGAATATAAACATGTAACTGATGGCAGACTGGAAATAGATATTTGTATATCTATGTTAATAGCAGCATTATTTACAATAGCCAAGAGATGGAAGTAACCCAAATGTCTATTTATGGATGACTGGATAAACATAATGTGGTTATAGATCGAACAGAATATTATTCAGCCTTCAAAAAAAAACAAGAAAATTTGACACATCCTATAATAAAACATTGATGAATCTTAAAGACATTAAGCTAAGTGAAATAAGTCAGTAAAAAAGACACATGTTGTTCTACTTGTAGCTCTCTGAGGTATCTCCATATTGACCCAGCAATACCATTACTGGACTTCTACCCAAAGGAAAAGAAAGACATTCTATAAAAAAGACATCTTCACTAGAATGTTTATAGCAGCACAATTCACAATTGCAAAGATGTGAAAACAACCCAAGTGCCCCTCAACACATGAGCGGATTAATAAAATGTGGCATGTGTATACCACGGAGTTCTACTCAGCCACAAAAAACAGTGGTGATCTAGCACCTCTTGTATTATCCTGGATAGAGCTGGAACCCATTCTCCTAAGTGAAGCATCCACCAGAATGGAAAAACAGGCACCACATGTACTTACCATCAAATTGGTATTAACTGATTAACACTTAAGTGCACATATAGCAGTAACATTCATCGGGTGTCCGGCAGGTGGGAGAGGGGAGAAGGGGATGGGAATATTCCCAACTAATGGGTGTGGTGTGCACCGTCTGGGGAATGCACACCCTTGAAGCTCTGACTCAGGTGGGGCAAAAGCAATATATGTAACCTAAACATTTGTACCCATGTAATATGATAAAATAAAAAAAAAAGAAAAAAGACCCATACTGTACGATTTCACTCATCTGAGTTACCTAGAGAAGTTAAATTCATAGAGACAAAAATAGAATGGTGGTTGTCTGGACTGGAGGTAGGCGGCAATGGGGAGCTAGTGTTTAATGGGTACAGTTTGGTTGGAAAAAGACAAAAATTATTAAGGTAGATGGTGATAATGGTTGCACAGCAATGTGAATGCACTCAATGTCACAGGACTGTGTACTTAAAAATGGATAAAATGATAAATTTTATGTTATTTACATTTTACCATAATAGAATACAAAACAAACAAATGAGCAAAAAATTAGATAATCTCATTAATTGACATGGTAAATTCTTCAAAGTGTATTATTGAGTGGAATAAAACATGTTGATATACAGTGAGTATAGTTTGCTACTATAAATATGAGGTAGGAAAAATGATAAACATGCATATTTCTTCTTTATGAATAGACATCTCTGGAACACTAATGTAGAAATGAATGAAGTTGTTACTACTTGTGGGTATGTGAAGCCAGAACAAGTAGTACAGATATGGGAGTGATATATGTTACTTTATACTATTTTATATTTTTATATATTTGTTCTATGAATGTATTCATTACAAAAACTTAAATAAATATTTTGGACAAAAGATAATGGTAGCTACAAAACATTGCAAATGTCCAACATAAATCTCTTTCCCTGTTTCTATAGGTCATAGCATAATTAA